>CABFVZ010004004.1:0-33877 GCA_902151445.1 Timema monikensis | reverse complement strand
GGGGGTGTTAGAGCATCGGAATAATCTAAATCAGAGCCCAGATGGTGGGTCATTGGTAAAAAAATAAACTTAATAAATACATTTTCAATTGATTTTACGGGGGTTTAACGTGCTGCTCTAGGTTAATTTAATATGTATAGTATGTAATATTCTGAAATAATTATAAGTTTAAACCCGCCTTGGTGGCGTAGTTGGCTAACGCGCTTGTCGTGTTTAGCTCGACTGCTGAGGACGGGGAGATCGAGGTTCGAATCTCGGTCGGGTGAACTGGGGGTGGTTTTTCCTAAATGGTTTTCCACTCTACCTACAAGCAAATGCGGGATCACTTCCTCTAATTAAACCTTCCCAATTCCTAATCATTAGCGTAATTAGTAGACCTACTTAAAGCGTATAACCCGAATGGGTAGTAAGACGTGGTGCTAAATATTATTATATATTATTTATGAGTTTAAAAACCAGAGAGGTAATATGTGACATTGTTTATTCATAAATATATCTGCACCAATCTTTACTCGAATTAAAGAATCGGTATCGTTTGGATAGGTTCTCCGGTGATGGGGAGGTACGGGTTTGATCCCGGCTGGGTATAAGGTAGGTGTTTTACATAAATAAATTTCCACTCTTGTTCCTCATGAATACGGGTAAATATCCACTTATTTTTGCCTCCCACATCCATATCCAGCTAGCTCCAAGATGCAAATATTCCAGAGGAGTGTATACCGTTCAGTCAGGATGCGTTATAAAATACAAAAGCTCAGTTATATTAAAGCTATATTATCATCAAACTAATTTGAAGCAGCAAACATTTCTCTCCAAGAATAAGTTCACGTTAAATAGTAATCCCGAATTCATGACCACAGCCCCGAGTCGATGTCAGGACTGTGTATAGCGCAAACGATTGTTTTCTAGATACACACAAGGAATTGACCCTACAGCCAAAATACAATGAAAATGCTCTCGTTTATGTGTCTGTAGACGACGACAATGCATTTGTGAGCGTACGTTGTTTTTTTATTTTTATTTTTTGTGGTCGTGGAAGGATCGAGCTAGGATTTTTATTTCGTTAGAAAAGACAAGAAAGAATACTAAAAGAACAAACAAAAGGGTAGGCAAAACTCCGCAGTAAAAGCGGGGCTTTGAAATGCAGAAAAAAAGACGTTCTTAATGACACTCCAATAAAAGAAAGGGATTGTGGGGTATGTTTCACACTCGCATAATAACAAAAGGTCTTACTGGTTGCTGGTACCTACTGATAAAATTATAATAGTACTCTTCATCCCACTTATTATAAATACCCGGGATTCAAACCTTACATACTCACAGTAGAATCATCCTATGTTTTGCTGTCCTATTTAGTATCATCCTATGTTTTGCTGTCCTATTGGTGCGTCGCTTCTATCCGCCAATCGGGAATATTTGCTACACCCATCTAGGAGAAAAATGTTATAGTAAGATAGATTATTTAAAAATATGTCTGAATGATGGATCGGAAAAGCACTCAGCTCCCGGCTCGTACGAGTTATGGAAGTAAAAGGGAAAAGAAAAAACCTTCGATATCCCAAAAATGTGTGCAGTACATTCGTATTTGAATGATTAGGCCTACTCGAAATTTTCCGCTGTGACGATGGGGAACAACGCGCCAAAGTTTATAATTAATAGTTGCAATATGGCCATATTAAGACAGAATAAAGATTTGTACACAGTGATTAGCTGTGAAGCCACTCTAAAATGTTCAAAAAGTCTTTTACAAGCAGTTTTTTTGCTACAAAAATATAATTTAATATTTCATCAATGTTCAGTATTAAGAACTCCTAATAATGTTTGGTCAGAAATGATCCACGTGCAATAGTGTTGGTGTAAATTTGCTATTTCTAGCCAACTGTATCACACAGTTGATGGGCATGTCATGCACGCTCTTAATGATAAAAACGTGTAAAACATTCTGCTGTTATCCTTGCTGGGATTCTAGCCACAACCTCATCATTTAAAGACACGAAGTTTAATATTAGTGGACCTCTGAGATACATCGGAAACCATTGAGGGTAGAATGATGCTCGTATTAAAATTACAATCTAAACATTGACAGATAATTAAATGTATACATACAGGATCTTAAGACATAATATAAGGACTATTAACTCATACCTACCCACTTCGGTGGCCATATGGTCCAAGGAGCTGGCCCTGAAGTAGTTTAGACTACTATGACGAAAATATTAAGGTTCAAATGTAGGTCGGCTATATTGAGGGTGGTTTTATCCAAAATGGCTTTCCATTCTCCCTCCACACAATTGTGGGTACCCTTCCTCTAAATGTAAACTCCATAATCCCTAAAACTATCAGCGTAATTAGTACATAAGCGTATAAACTGAGCGGGTAGTAAGACATGGTGCTAAAAAATACCATTCTATTTTTAGTGAGCTTTGAATCACTCGTACAATCGATTCTTTTACACTGTGTAAAGTTAGAGTAAATTAGCACTAAACCGGGATTTGAACACGCATCCTCTCACTGATTTCCACCAACGTGAAAGTACGAACGGTATTTAAATGTATGTTATTGTATAATGTAGAGTGTTAGAAATCCGTCCACGACAGTAAGGTCAACAAGTAGTTCTTCTTTCCTAAGCTAGAGGAGCTATTAAAATTAAGTGCTGCTAGCAGCTAAAGTGTGGTAAGATTCTGTTGTAGAATAGCACTTATCTGCTCCATTAAAAGTACAGTTTGAAATTGGTATGAACGACACCTATGGATTTAGATAACATCTTTAGTTTTACCAATATTACTTAATACACCCATGTACACCTGATGTTTAACTAATATTTACCACCACCGTATGAAGAAGCAGGTTTATGTAGCAAGCTGATTCTCTGCTTTGAGCACATCGTGGCTGTGTGTCAGCACGGCTCATGAAGTAACTATAGAATTCTATGAATTTACAATTATATTAGATGCGCAAATAATGAATTACTGTATTTCTTAAACCACTAAACAATAAAGAATATTAATACTACAATATCTTACAATTTACCAAGCTTTTTAGAGCCATTTTATGAAAATCTTAGAAAATTGATGGTTTTCACCCGTACCTGAGTATACGAGAGCGGGTAAATTCTCAGATAGGAAGGGAAATTCCCTTCTCAATAAAAGATCCTTGTGATGAAACTTCTCTCACGAGACTTTTCTACAGCAGCGAGATGGTAAAAAACTGTTTTGGTCATTTCACAGTTTGAAACGACAACAAAACTAAACGATGAGCAAACTTTAACGTTTAGGTTCATTTCTAGGGATTTAACTTGGCGTCGATGTGCAGTGACGCCTTCTACGGCGTCCTAGTTCCCGAGGACGGTATTAGCTCGGTGACAATGACTTGTCGTTATTCTGTCGCGAACCACGTTTGTTGATACTTATGGGGGAGGGTTACCATTTTGAATCACCATTTACCTCGTCAGTGAGCACGCGGACCAAGACTTCTGATACGGCTGGTGGTAGAGAGATAGGTCAGGACTTGAACCTTTGTCGGGTTTATTGAGGTAAGGTTTTTCCAAGATAGTTTTACCATCTTTTTTTTTTTCACTCAAATGTAGATATACTCTTTCAGAACTATACCTTCCTCATCCCTAACTCTTTAGAATTGTATGTGGATAAGACGGAAGATTAATGAGATGTGACAGATGGGGAAATATCATCGATAACTTAAGAAAATACTCATATTTATTTTGTAATGTAAATATGTTTGTAAGGTAATTTGATGATTTATAATCGATTACCTTGGTTTGAATAATTGCAATAGGTTATTAAATATCTNTATATATATATATATATATATATATATATATATATATATATATATATATATATATATATCCAAATTTTACCATGAATGGACATTTCTGACAGCTACGAAAATACTAATTCGACCTTCATGTATTTATAATTAAAGTTATTTTATCTGCATCTCTCATTCTTAATATATATGATCAAAACATGTAAAATAACATTAACAATAATCGTAAAATGTTATCAATTTTATCAGCAAAAAATACGTTTGAGTTTTCTAAAATGTGTTACAACTGTCCACTCGTAATAAAATCAAGGTCAAAGTGGTCTATGGCTAATATTATGTTTTGGTAGCTCAAATTTTGATTTTAAAAGCTGAAAGATACATGGAATTTGGTGTGATAATAAAATGTTTAGGCTTAGTTAAGGTAATTTTAATAAGTTGTTTCAATTTGCAGAAGTTCTGATTTCAAAAATATAATATAAATAGTTGAAAGTAATGATATGTTTTATTTATACATTTGCAAATAATATGCTTGGTAAATGCATATTTTTTAATCTGTAAAGCTTATAATTAGTTTAATTTTAGCACCGCGTCTTACTACCCGTTCGGGTTATACGCTTTAAGTACTAATTACGCTAATGGATTAGGAATTGGGCAGGTTGAATTAGAGGAAGTGAGCCCGCATTTTCGTTGAGGGAGAGTGGAAAACCAATTAGGAAAAACCACCCCCAGTTCACCCGACCGAAATTTGAACCTCGACCCCCCGCCCCCCTCAGCAGTCGAGCTAAACACGACTGGCGCGTTAGCCAACTACGCCACCGAGGCGGGTTGTGTAAAGCTTATAGAAATCAGGAAATGTTAGAACTCACAAAGCGTATCAACCCTAAAAGAAGTTACCCATATGAAACTGTTAGCAATGATCTTGTGTGAAATACTGCAGCTTACTGAAACAAATACAAACGTTGATTGATGGTTGAATGGTAAGGGAGGAGATGCCGCTTTAGGCTTATCAAGCCCCTGTATTGTGTTATGTTAGTTAATACCTGTTCCTACCACGTCTCCCTCTTTTCATCGCCTTCATGTACTAACCTATCGAGAACACACTAGTTTGTACTTGCAGGTAGGATGTCGGAGTAGCGTGAGAATGTGAAGTGGTGTTTTAACGAGGAGGGAGGGAGTGTAGAGTACACATAATCCACTACGCACACGTTCTGTGGCGCTGATTAAATGGTAACTCTAGGACCGGTCGGTTAAGCTTCAACCAATGTGATGAAGAGAGGAGAAGCTTTCAGCAGAACACATTGGGAGGTCTGGTGTATAGTCGGTTCACCGCAGGTAAGACTTTTTATAATATGTCATAAATTAATAGAATTTAATTTTTCTCGAATTCAAAACTTCATTTTACCCTTTGAGTCCTGAATCTTTAATCTAAATCCTAATCTTGTTTGGGTTTCGAATTTTTTTCCCATTAAGTGGTAAATTAATGCTCTAATGTCTGGTTGTTGGATTTGTTCAAAAATGTTGTAGTTATAATGGCTTCAAACAAATAATTCAAATTCAAAATGTGGAGATTTCATTTTCTAATCTAATTCTGAATTATATTTTGTAAGAACAAATCTCAAGTATCCATGAGACTTCAATGGATTCAAGGATTATGAGATTCTAGGGGTTATACCTAGTATATATATAATATCGAACAATGGTTGTTACACACATATTACATATAAAATATCGAACAACAGTTGTTACAGTATACTGTATTTATTTTAACGCTATATGCTAACTGCTGTAAAGTTGTAGAAATATCTGAAAAGTCTCTTCCTTTGGAGAAATGACTAAGTATTACTTATCTACGTGTTCATTATGCTGTAGCCAAGAGGGAAGTAAACTGCTGTTTAAATGTAACAAGTGGTGATTATAATAATACATTATTTTCCTAATAAATACGCTTGATTTTTTCTTACTTTAAATTATTTAAATATTTTAACATACGTTCTTTTATTGGCGGGATTTCTATAACTAAACTCTTTGTTGATGTGCCTTACAAATTAATAATAATTTAGATTTCCTATACTATTAGGAGGGACAACAGTCACAAGACCTATAACAGGCTGGCACATAAAAGTACAATTTATTAGGAACGTTAATATCGAAAATATTAAAAACAAAAATATAAAAATAATGTCAACACAAGAAGAGAGTTTGGAGCCATAAAAGGTTTCGAATTCAGTCATATACCCAAAAAAATCCTGTTAGTAAAGAATTTATCATAGCATGCATCACCAAATTTTCGTTGAAGGTTCGTGAAACACCAGGTGTATATGGGTGTATTAAGTAATATTGGTAAAACTAAAGATACTTTTAAAAGTGTTAGGCTTAATGGAGCAGATAAGTGCTATTCTACAACAGAATCATACCACACTTTAGCTGGTAGAATTACTAATGTTTAAATTATTATTTGTTAATAGTATTATCATTATATATGTGAAAAACCTGAACGGGTAGTATTAAACAGAGAAAAAACACTGTCATAAGCCTTTTTAACACTCTTGATAATACTATTACTACAAATAAATAATATTTGTTATATCTTTAATAAGTGTTTTCTAACGGAGTCAAAGAACCTCTTCATCGTCTTATAAATAAATACACTGTAGGGCATAATTACAAATAAAAGCTATCCTAATTTAAATAATCTATATTAAATTCACTATTCTTAGAGAGTTAATTAAGTCTCTTGTAAAACTACAATAACTTATCAATTGGATTCAGACTTAGACCAATATTTATTTATTTAATACTGAGAAAGACTCTTTAAATGTTTTATTACGCTTCAGTTTTTTTAATAAATAAAATACTAAAACTTGAAGTTTAGCCTAGAGGTTAAAACAAAACAATCTTGGGGTTAAATGTATTTAGTAAGTTTACTTTATTCACGACTCATCAATTGAGCTCGAATTAAGATTATTTATATGCTTTAACACACACCTAGTTACTTGGATATTACTAACAAATATTGATGATACGATATATATATTGCTACTATTTTATGTCATTCATCAGGAGATTTGAATATTTTGTTCGAATACTGATGTAGTTCCTTAAAATCCGCCCTTATCATTATTAATAATCTGGATTAAACTAATACTAACCAAATAACTAACAAACTGTTACTAATCCTAATACTAACAAATATATTTTCCAATTGCCTAGTTAGAAATGGTTCAGGGATATTGGCGGTCCTATTTTCAAGAGCAATATTAGTCTCTTTTGATGTATCGATAACATATAAAATATACTCAGTTCGTGTAATATTTTCTAACAGTTTTATTTGATTTAATTACTCACCGAAATTATATAAATTTGTTCCCCTTAAACTTATTATTAAATTGACGGCTTGAGGCATGTTTACTTTTCATATCATTAATATCAATTTCAAGTCATTAATTGTGAGTAGATTCGCAGTAAAATATTTCCAGAAAATCTTTGAAATATTGATGACAAATTTTGCATTTACTTATTTACAAACTGCAGTGTGTGTGTAAGCCAGGTCAAATAGGGAAAACATTCCTGTGTAAATAAACCAGTCAAATAGAGCAAACATTCCTTTTCTCTACAGCAGTATTGAAAAAGTGCGTTCATAACTTATAGAGTCATTTTATGGCAGTTGTAAAAGATAAGAAAATACTTGCTCTATCCTTGTACGCGACAAATTGGAAATCGACATGTAGTGGTATTTTCACCAGTGTCCACGTGATCTAAATCACTAAACTCGCATTGCACAAGGTCACCGTTGACAAGAGAGGTAAATGATAGGATTTCAAGTGTTCGAATCCCGGTTAGGGTTTATAGGGGTTGGTGCTTGTATGGCAATTTATCCCTATGGTTTTCCCTTTCCTATATACACACACGCTAATGTGGCTTAACTTCTTCCATGCTACACTTAAATTTCCTACCATTTAAATTAAATAATTAATAGTCTTTGCAATGAACGAAACTAAAATAACTATCTTGTTCTTAGCCATTTAAAACTATACCAAGATGTATTAAACGTAATAACTACTAAACACATATGTTTTCCATGTAATGAGACGGGCTCTTGAGAAAGCCTGTATCACAATTTAATATTTTGTTTAAACCTACTTACTCCTTTTAGTACTGAGGTGTATAGAAAGATTTAATGCGTTTTTTCATGAATTTCCCTCAGCCATACGAGCCAAGCTGTTTACAGATTTATTAAAAACATGTTTTCATTTATTAATAATGTTATCTTTCACTAGCTCTAATATTTTTCTAGCTTTTCATTTCAATATCCCACCTTTTTGAAAGGGCTGCTTACGTAAATTAGAAATCGTGCACTTCACTTGATCAATGTTACAACGAAAGCACCCTAAGAGGCTACATGGAAGCAGTTAATTGACGCGCCAATTCGAGCTATTTTTTTAACAGGGAGTCGAAATTGTATTAGAATTGATATCCGAAATTTAAAGTTAATTTTAAGAGAGCAGAATCGTAAAAGAATCCAAAAAGGAAATTGCTTAATAACCAGAACCGGAACAGGATTTAATGTATTTTTTAGGTTAGTAAGAGTTCTTATCGGTTCTTAAAGGTTCTTACGTTTTATATAGAAAGTATAATTACTTTGTATGCCCTTCATTCTGAAACATATTTTTTTAAATAGTAATTTCCCTTTTCTCGAAAACCTTTATGAGAGTAGGATATATAACTTTTCCAAAGGATTCTAAAAGTATCAATGAGCACTAATGAGTTCAGATTCTCAAGGAATGATTATTATCACTTTTTGTTGGGTTTTCTCATTTTACTCTTTAGGCTATGATATTATATTGATAAGATGGCCCACCTCACTAGTCTTGGGGTAAAGTGCTCGCTCTTCTCAGGACCCGATGCTTTTGGGTTCAAACCCAGTCGGGGTAGAAGGATATTTATTCAACAATTAAAATCAGTAGCACAACTTCCTTCGGAGGGGAAGTAAAGCCATCAGTCCCAGGTCGATTGTGGCATGTAAATAAACCCTGCAATATACTCGTATGTGAAATTACCTTCACCAGAAAAATTGCTAGCCCCTTACACTCTCACTCTAAGAATTTATCATGTGCTGATGTAATCCTTCGGTTTAGAAAGTGCTTGTTAAAACCTCAAATAAATCAAATATTTAGCATTGGGTGACGGCAAGAATATCTAAGAAGGGCACGCTCTAGAAATGAGAGCCTGCCCAGTGGTACAAATAGTCTCTATATTAGATATGAATAAATTTATTTAAAACGGTTATTCCTAAGAGTAAAGAATTTAAGTTGTTGTTGGGCGGCCAGTTTGTGGAGAGGTGTGAGGTCGGATTGTTAATGTTTTCACTCAACCATCAAATCTTAAGAAAAAGTCGTCCAAAGTTTGTGTTCATTGTGAGTAGTTCTGACGTGTTTTTATGGTTTTGTTAATAATTGATTATTTGAATTATTTGATATATGGGGTGAAACAAATATTAGCCAGTGCGGAACTTCTTACAATGACAGAGCGTGACACAGCAAGGATATTATTAGGTTGGTTAATAAGCTAAATTACATCAAGTAAACTCATTTATTATTATGGTGTGTCTACAAACAAAATTAAAGAAGTCAGAAAATACTAACATTTTAAATTAAAAATGTTTAAAGTGAAATAGAGAATATTACAGTAACGTTATTTTAATAGCCTGTTAATGAATCTTAAAATTATGTTTATATACATAAACATAATTGGCAGACACATCATATAAATGATTCAAATATTTTGGACAAATAAACTACCAGCATAAATGTCAACACTATTTCCTTCTGTTCCCAACGTGCTAAGTAGAATGTTTGGTCTCATCAAACCAGCCTTAAATAATTTATTTACCTTTTATTAATTGAAATTATACACGAAATTAAGTTTTTATTTCATGTATTAATTTAAAATAAAATGCAATTATCTTCAAACATTATAAAATAAAACTCCATGCCGTGAGCGAACCATCCCGAACGGGTAGTCTCCATTTGTTAGCGACGATAGTTCCAACTTGTGCGGATAGAGGTTGTCATGTGTTTAGCACGACTAATCCAGAGACCGTTTATCTCGGTTTTCTAGACCAGCCGCTACTTCTTTATCAAGTATTTCCTCATTTGTCCTCATAATGCTGAGGTTGACCTCATTCCAGACCCAATGCTTAACAGATACATATTGTAAGCTATGGGGATCGAACACGGGACCTCTGGATCAGAAGTCAGGAACTCGGACCATTAGAGCACAGAGGTCGGTTTTTTATTATCATTTTTTAGATTTCTGGTAAAAAAAACTGTTCAAATAGAACACTAAATTTTAAATAAATTGGTCAATTGTCTAGCTCTTGAATTATTTGTTTTATTTATGTCAACAGCTAGTTTTTTAATATATTATATTTTGTTTACAAATATTCTAATGATACTAAAACTAGTAAATATAACTTTTAAAATCAAGAACTGAAAACTTTAAAATTGATTTTGAAGAACTGGAACCAGAACCAGAACTTATAAGTATTTCGGTTTGACCTCTGATAAAAAAAATAGAGATTTTATAATGATCAAAAGGTACGCTTTCTTGTATGAATTTCCTTATTATTAGCTGTAATCAGCAGAATGGAAATAATGAGGTTTCATTGGGGATGAAAAGTAAGGTTGGATATACCTCCCTCCCCGCCGACCCCAATTGAAAGTTGACCCAAACTGCCGTTTGGAGTAGTCACTTTGAGGTGTTTCGTGTATTAGTTTTGTAAAATACATACAAAGCTCTTCCTACCCTCCTACCTCCTTTCACCACAGTATCGAGTGTTTCAGACGTCCGTTGTGTTATTTGAATACCTCGCTCACATTCTTCAGATTTATGACGTTTATTAAATTCATGCACCGTCAGACGATTCCCGGGAATCAACACAATACGAATATATCAGACGATTGCCGACTAGTGACCGCGTATTTCAGCCTCACTTCAGAAACCTCTCGAATCAACTAGAACTTTCACAGCTGGCACTCGTGCATGCTCAACAGGAAACCTAAAATCTACGCAAACACTGACTAATTACTTGTAGATTTATTAACTAAACCGACTAATTTCGTCGAACAGGGATCACAAACGAATCCACCACATGGAGGGTTTGTAGGTTAAGGCCTTGTTTAATTAAGAGGAACATTACAGTTGTGCCACGTGTACCTGTTATGACCTGCGTTTGAAAGAGTAACGTTAATACCACATTAAAGTTGGGCCAGAAACTCCTTGTAGATTGTAAACAAGGTGTACTGGTGTACCAACTCAGCCCCGGATGTTGTGGCGTTCCATTTATAATGATTGTGTATGTTTTATCAATATGAACGAAAAACAGAAGGTGATGGATAGTAGGACACAACAAAATGCTAAGCTAACCTAGCCTGGCCTAAACTATGACACAACAAAATCATAACCTAAACAACACTGAACCAATATAAGCCAATAGGATTGATAGGTCAGAATTTGTATTTAACCACAGGTCTATTTTCTGTTACTTTCCTTAGTGTTGTCAGTGACCTTGGCCCAACTAAGCTATGACGATAGTCCTCCTGGTTAGTGACTGGCCCAGCTAAGCTATGACAATAAATAAATAAATAAATAAAATTACAAGTTGAAGCCGATTTTCATACGATGATGTACTATCGCTATTAGTTTTTAATTAAACTAGGCCTATACATCACCATTAGTCTTTACATACAAGTGACAGTTAAACTTAAATAAAAAAATAGTCTCCTAACCAAACTCCATCATCACCCGAAGAGCAAAAGTGGAAGCTTTGCGAGTCTTTCTAATCCCCGGCCAAGCACAACCTTCCCAAGGTGGAGTGTAATGATATGAATATTTAACGAGGAAAGAATGGCGGTTATCTAGACCACATCTTTTATTCACGAATATAGAACATCGTTTGTTTTGTGTTTTTTTGCGGGTGGAAAGGCGTTGAAAATTTCGTAAAGAAGGTATTCGTAAAACCAGAGAATATTGCTCCTTTTTTAAATGTAAATATAAATATATATGTATATACATAATATAAAGTATCTCTTGGGTCACTTTTATTCTTGTGAACTTTCATGTGAGCTAAAATTGAACAAAGTATGCTAATTATGCTACACAGCCCATTTTCAGCAAAATGGATTCAGAAATAAGGTTTAGTAGATTCACACCCATCACCTCCATTTATTAAGGGTGTGGAAGGGAACTAAACTAAAGGGCAGTGTTTTTCCAGTTTTTATAGAAACGCTTGTTTTTTTGACAAAATAAATAAAATATTGTTCCAGTAGAAATATAGAGTTTAATTTTTTTCACATAGTGACTTCAAAAGTTTTTAAAACTCTCTCAAGGGTGTCCTAGAATTTAATGACAGCTATTTCTCTTCATTTATAAAGTTTATCTTTAAATGTTAATATAGTTATGGCATATATTCAAGCACGGTTGATACCACCATTTGAAGGAAACTAAGCTTTATGTGTCTATTGAGGAAATATTTTATTTGTTTTGGCAAAAAGTAAATGCTATAAAAACTGCAGAAAAATTTCCATTTTCTATCGTTAGAAAATGCTATAAAAACTACAAAAATATTTACTTTTTTCTATCGTTCCTTACAGTCCCACCTTAAATAATATGATTTTGTAAATATATGCAAACCAAATAATGTTCCATCCATATCTTAAACTAAATATTATTTTTTTTTATATAAATTACACAAACAAAAATTAACTGAACTTATCTAACCATTGGAAATGACCGATACTTGAACAAGTGTCGAAATATTGGATCGTTAAAGCACCATGAATTTTAGGGTAGAAAACTCAGGACACCTTCTGTATGTCACTTATTGTATATATAGTTTATATACTACATAGTATATATATACATACTCTATATATTATATAGAGAGATGTCCTTGGCACCCCCAGGGAAAGGACGGATGAGTTTTTTGCAACGTCTGAGTTTAAAAAGGTACAATAATAAAATTAATCTTATAATATACCATTGAATTGTTAATTAAATGTCAAATGTGAAATAAATCAAATCAAAAGTATGCAAAAATTTGCTATAATAGATGGTATTTAATTACTAATTTAGAGCTTTTTGACGCAGTTATTCATCCATTTATACCCGAACTTAGGGTTTCTACTATCTGAAAATACATGTTAACCTATAAACAAAGTTAGGCTAAGTATATCATTATTAGATAATTATATTAATTATATTAAGAAATCAAGGACTTGAATTAATAAAATACTAGATTGTAGTTTACTCTAAAATTAAAATATTATAAATATAGTACTAGTACAATTTTGGACAAAGTTTTGAATACTGTTTCAGAATATTTATTTGGATCACTCACAAGTACATACTTAGAGACACATATAAACATATGCACATACCTATAAACATGCATACTTACACATGCACATTTACATATGTAGTTACATAATTTAAGAAAACACTTTCATAAATCAATTGATGAAATGTTTAATTAATTATTTCACTTCGTTATTGAGTTATATCTTCTATAATACCTAACCTAAGCACAGTACCTTTGAATGAGAACTTCATTTGGAAAACCAAAGGCCATCGTCATCAACTTACCTAAAACAAACAAACAAAAACTACATTATTGAAACTATAAATGTTTATTTAATGTATATAACTTATAATTACTATTTGTCTATTATCTTCACTTATTAACATATTTTATGTTTTCCTCGAAAATTATACCTCTAATGTGTGTTAAAAAGAATTATGAGACATGAAGATTTATTATCCAGCTTTACCTAAATTATCACGAGTGAATAATATCATACACCAAATAATCTCAAAGCTACGTTATAGAGAAAGGATACCTTATGGTTATGTTTCCTAAACAACAAATCCGTGTTAAGCTATTTAAATTGAGATGAAACGAAGCAACGCTGAACAATTAAGTACGTATATCTATCTATCTATCTATCCATCTCTCTCTCTCTCTCTCTCTATATATATATATATATATATGTATGTGTGTGTGTGTGTGTATGGGTCTGTCCAGAGTATTTTTACTATTTCTCAAAGAGATATAAAGCTGACATTTGGTTAAATTTTAGAGGAACCACTTAAGAGGTGCGAAATTATTAAAACTTGGAATCGTATCAAAAATAACAATGACAGAAAACAAAATCGTGATTTATTTAATCATTTTAATTCGTAGTCAAGCTATGGATAAATTAAAATATAGATTCCAATCTTAAATCTAAAGAGAAATGTCAGTTTATAACACATAGACCTGGTTTTATTGTTTGGTTCGTTTATATTCATATCATTTAGCAAAAAGTGTTTCTTTTGTCAGTGAAAATTATACAGGTAACGTTAAATATATTTATATATTTATTTAATTTGAGCTAACATTTACATATCCTGGATATATATTCATACAAATATATTAATACTCTAATTAAAAGACAGCTAATATTGCAGGGTAAAAATGATATTACTTATAAATAAAAACAATGATTGATTGTTGGTTTGTGTTTGTTTGTGTGACGTATTTACGCTAGAAATCCAAAACCTAACAGAAAATAATTATTTTTTTAAGCACCGTGTTTTACTACCTGTTTGGATTATACGTCTATGTACTAAGGTTGAATTTTAGAAGGAGCTTACCTGCATTGGCGTAGGGGGAGAATGGAAAACCATTTAGTAAAAACCATACTCAGTACACCCGACCAGGATTCTAACCCTGATCTCCCCATCATTGGCAGTCCCATCTACTGAGAGAGTGACGCCTAAATGTGCATGAATCTACAAAATGAAGGTTTGGTTTTGTTGGGTTGGGTTGGGTTATATTGACATAGGCCTACCATAGATATACTTAAAAACTGGTAATTTAATACAAACATAGTTTAATATCAGACTAGTGTTGTATGTCTTTAACAAACTTTCTAGTAGGCCTACATAGGTCAAAATAAGACAAGTTTTCCTACTACTAGACGTTACTTATCTTAACACTTGTTGCTTCATCTGAAAAAACCTTGGAAAATATATTATTATATTTCTAAGAAAATCATAAGAGTCAATAATTATATCCCAAATAAGGTTTAAATGATGTTATGCTTAAGACTATGTTTTTAGAACAGCGTGCCCTGTTGAGATTCGTCCCCGGGGAGCTATGCAAGACGAGTTTGACGCCTCTGTCTTCGTGCCCACCAGTGCGGGCTATATATTATATTGACGAATAAACATAGAAATAAACAAATGCATTTAATAAGAAACTCAGAACTATTTTTGTAGCTATGTTTCCACGGGTCCATATTGGAAACATTTGGAGCTCTTCCAGTTCTTTGGAATGTAAATGAAACGTATAATAAGTGGGGGAGTGGGTGGTCACTGAATGTACCAGAGCACACACCCACACGGAAAAAATATAACTCTACGTAGTATGAATTTGTCGAGGGCGAAAGAGGGGGAAGGGGGGGAGAGCATACTAAAAAGTTGGAGGGAGTAATTTGAATAATACTGTGGTGCTCTCTAGCGTTCCTTGTTAACAATACAACAACGGACCACCGTTAAAATTCGCCAGGGCTACCAACATCAACAGAATGCTCAAAAAGGGGAGAGGAACGAATATCCCTCCCCGAGGGAAAGAAAGAAAGCAGCAAAATGGAGACTAGTGAAACTATTTGGACATAAAGGGACAAATATGTTTTGTCATATGAATATAAAGACAAGAGTATAACGTACTTTTTTTTTAGCTCTTTCCATACAATTTTTATATTTCCCCCTAATCTCCCATCAAAATACTTTTCTATGTTTAAAAATAAGTTTTAAAATGTTGTTCACAAATTTTTAGTAAATTGTAAATAAATAGTAAATTTCTAAATGGTTAATGCAAAAGGATGATGAAACAAAAGTTGAGCAGGTACTTAAGAGTGTAAGAAATACGAGTATGACGGCGCAGGGATTGATCTACACGACGAGAGTAGATCAACAAGTAAACACGCAAAACAGCATGTACTAACAAGTAGGAATACTGTCTCAATTGTGTATGGATTATTTTAAACGTCTGCATTATCTCTGCGTTCGGAACGTTTACAGACTTGAAAAGAGGAAGGACATTATGCTAGATTGAATAAATACGTCCAGGTAGATACCTGGAGGAGACAGTTTCATCGATAGTCATTTACTGACACACAATGATGATTGTGATGAAACGCAGTGAGCGGTTCTTAAAAATTTCCAACAACTACAATCCAATTATGTTTTGAAACCAGGGCTTTAAGAGGGCTTCAATGCTAAGAAATATATTGACATATCCTATCTGGGACTTGACACCAAAGCCACATCAGGCATAGCCCCCTTCCTCCATTCCCTTACCCCAAATGTTTTTAAAAGGGGTGTGTGATATGGCCATAAAATAACCTTCTCAAGCTCAGAATTAAATGAAGTCCAAAGAATACAGATATATTTATTATATTATGTACTTAATTTAAAGAAAATTAGTCAAGGTGTTGATCTGTAAATGTTAACCAGAAAATACTACAGCTCATTATTTAAAAGTTCACCTCTACCATTTATAGTTTTCGTGGATAAATTTGTTACAATCTGTTGTGGCCAACCTTTCATTGAATGCAAATATAATTAGTCTTCTTCCAGAATCTAAATACAAATCCAAGAACATTCCAGTATTCTCAGAATTTATATACACCCTCATTTAGTTTCTTTAATAAATTATTCAACTTGGTTTATTTTCGCATCTACTTGTGATAATAATATCGGTTTAGCTCGAGAATGTTAACAATATTCCAAATAATATCTTTGGAGTCTATTGTCTTAAAGCATGCTTAAGAACACTTAACTAAAACTTAAACTACATATCTTTGGTAAGAAAGATAGACCAACACTTATAACCGCTAGAAAATCGACCATTTTGGGTTGACATGTCAGCCATTATCTTGTCTGTTGTCTTCTGATATTGCGTTGAAAGGAAACTTCTCCAAGCACTTCACTGAAAACAATTCACCCAGTTCGTATCCCCCTTCCCTTCTTAGCCCTACGAAAAAAATGAGGAGGGTGGAACCCAGGCTTTCCCTTCGTGGCTTGTTCACAATTAAACTAATTGTCGTCAGCCATTTTACGTGCTCGTAAGAGCAAAGGAGAAAGAGAGAGAGAGATAGAGAGAGAGAGAGTTTCCAAGTCAAGAGAATTTGTTCCGTGATTCTCAATTTGGATGCTACTCATTCGAAAACAATTGGGGGAAGTCTATGGTGAAAGCTTAGTATTGAATCAGGTTTAATCAATATTTTTATACAGTTCTGAAGTTGTTAGTAACATTTTATTATTTGTTAAAAAATAAACTATAATTTATATTTTGAAATTAAATGTGTAATATATTAATATAGTCTATTTTTTTTAAAGGGGTTTTATCAGAGCAAATGTGTGAAGCCAAGATTTCAAAAAGAGACGATCAACGTTGGTCCACAAATTCATGTTGGAACTGTTTTGTTAATAGAGAGGATAGTATAATGTTTGTTCTTTGAACAACAACCCCCATAATATTGGTTCGTTTACAAACATTTCCAATAGGAGTAGCCAAAACAATGATCGTGAGCTGACTGTAGCTCACAACAGAATTTTTGATACCTGAGGCACTTAATTGATATTTTTTCAACAATAATTTACCTCACAATATTGTAGACTCAGGTCAGCTGATAACAGTGCATGCACCCCTACATCAGCTGATGGCATTTAGAGAATATTTTTTTTTACCTCTGGTCGTTTCCAAACGGTTCGCTTATTAATGTTTTTCATACTAGTGAAAGTTTTTTATTTTAGTTACTTTTGAATGGGGCTGCATAATAGAAAATTAATTAATTGCAAGTAAAAATTAAATGAAGATATCACTTTCATTTATAGTGGAAATAGTAAGTTAAAGAAAATAAGTTTTGTTTAATTTGCAACGTATAAGTAGCAGTAGGCAAGAAAGGTAAAGTGAAACAGTTTGAAAATTTTGAGATTACAGTACAATTTTCTCAGCAAGGCCTTAACAGACAGCTAGAAAAGTTCCTAGATCTAATTTCAAATATTCATACTTCAGGTCATGTGATCTGCAGCTGCTACTTCTGGTAAATAATATCAATACATATAAAATAACAACTATAATGAATTGAAATATCATTTCTAGCCCCCCCAAAATAAGTTGATTTTTCCTCCAAGACATGTTCTGTCTAAACTGAACGTGGCCTCCATCAGTCCCGGATTTAGGTACAGCCCACAGGGGCCAGGCCGAAGGCGGTAAATTTCCTTTGTACACCAATTTTAAATACGCGTCGAATGTAATGTACGTTGCAGGTAAGTTTCCAACACAAGGGAATTTCTGAAGAGAAGTGAATATTTGTGCCAACAATATATTTTTGATCTTTATTTAATGTTTATTTATTTGTATTTTATTTACATTATCTTTATTTTTAATATGTAGTTAGTTATATGTAAGTTTATTCATTCAATGTTAAAAGTATTTATAAATAATTATAATATTTTAGATTAACTTGCCCTAACTGCTTTATGGAAAACTATTTCTGTAGTGTTTTATAGCTTAAAAATCGCGCTGTTTGGTTACATAGGTAGTCAGTTGATTTCCTTTCAAAGCTCTTAAAATAGCACGTTTTATTTCAAATGAAAATTTTTTTCTCTTTTATAGGCATTAAGTTTTTTTAAATTATATGGAGTATTTAACTATAAATAATTTTATAAAATTGATGGGAGAAAACTTTTGAGTGAGGCTGTATAATAGAAAACTGCTGCAAGAAGAGAAAAAATGAAAATAAATTTAAGTTATTTGTGAGACACAAACATTAAACTCATATTTGCTAAAAGTGAACATGCTACATCTCCTTCCTCAAGTAAGACTACTGAAATTGTTGATTTTGAAACTAGTACTAGTGCAAGTGTTAATGTAAAATCTGTAATTTTGCATTCTTTTGATGATGTAAAAGAAAATGTTTTAGATGATACATATCTTTCTGAACAAATTGAAGCAGACTGTTTTAAAACTAATGAAATGCCTGGGATTATTTCCGTATCAGTGATAAAACCAGAAACTGTTTGATAAAACATGGCTTGGATCAAAATAAAATGTTGATTTTAAAAATTCTAGCCGTAAATATCTTATTAAGCATAGGCTCCTTCAAAAAGCTTAATTCAAAGGAAAATGTTGAAAGGAGACGTGGTGGAACGTGATTATTTAGTTTATTTGGGCAGCCTAGGTTCAGTTTTTTGTGCACCTTGTAAACTGGTTCAGGATAATCTCAATTTGAAACAAGTAGTTTCAGTGACTGTAAGGAAGCACGCTAACCAACGGATTGCTGATCATGAACATTCTAATACCCATTGCAATTGTATTTTAAAATCAATGAGTATAGGAAATGAACTGTGTAGAATTGACCAACAATTGATCACACAGTTAAAGGAATAGATTAGATATTGGCAATGTGTGATTCAAAAAGTAGTTTCTGTAGTGAAGAAACTTTCTTCTCTGGGCTTAGAATTTTGGGCAGATGAAGAAGAGGTTGGCTTCGTACCAATGGCACTGACTTCAGATAATTTTGGTTGGGTGCATGATTAACTGGTAACTGGCGCTATTTTCGGAATGTGGACTCTCCTACACTTCCTTGATCTTACTTCTAATCACAAATTTGTCCATTGTTTGGGGAATTTGCGAATTATAACAAACTAGTTTTAAATTAACTTACTGATAAATTATTTATGCTATTAATCGTGACATAACAAAGATAAAACTGAAAACTGTCTGATTTGAACACTGCATGACATAGACAATTGAAGGTGGAATATATTGGAAAATCTTATAGTGGGAATTTGAACAGTGACGTCAGTGCTCAGGATGGTTGCTAAACTAATACTATCGAGTAGAGAATGTTGAGTCTATAACACGATAGTACTTGATAGCGGCATTCTATTTCCGGTATTTCGAGACTGTGCTGCTCGTGAACGTACACTACAGGTATCTATATGCGAACCAGGAAACTTCCAAGAGTTAGGCTAACTATAAGGAAAATTTCATAAACTGTTCAAAATGCAAATTACTTTCTTAGTTACTTACTCTGTGGCATCAGTAGCTCGAAAGTTCATAAGCACACTCACAAAACTACGTTACATATCACTATCTTGAGCTAATTCTATCCAGTCCATCTCATTACACCCCATCTCTCTCAGGTCTATCCAAATGTTATCCTCTTAACTGCGTCTAGGTATTCCCAGTGGTCTTTCCCCATTGGGTTTGCTATTCAATACCTTGAACGTGGTTCTAGATACTCCCAGTCTTTTGAATACTCCAAACTTAACTAACATTTCATATTATATTTTCCTTTTAACTGAATCATAGACCTTTTTAAATTCTATGGATAATTGATGTACCGTCATGTTGAATTCCCACTTTTTTCTAATATTTTCTGCATAGCAGCAATCTTATCTCTTGTTGATCTATTTCATCAAAATCCACACTGATGATCTCCAATTATTTATCTGCATATGGCGTCAATCTCATTAAAATTATGTAAGATAAAATTTTGTAGCATGTTGGCAGCAGTGGGTATTACTATAATGTGCTTACATTATTCTGGCAATACATCAAGTTTCCATATAAAAGATAAGAATTTATTAATTTATATTAATAAAATTTCATTCCCTCCCTTAATAAGCTCTGATGATAATGAACCTATACCTAGATATTTAGGATTCTTTTATTCACTAATACTTGGCTCTGGAAGTAGTGGCTCAGCAGTGTGGATTTCGATAGCCTCACCTAAATCGGATCCTTCGTGAACATTCAAAATTTGACTGAAGAAGTATTTCTATTTACTCAAAACATCGCACGTATTTGCCATCGGATTGCCATTCTCATCTTTAACTAAATTGGTCCTAGCCTGATAACTTTTCCTATATCCACTCATTCCTAAATCAATTTCCTTAATATTCTTATGTTAGATATTTTATTCTGTTTCTTTAACTTTACCCTTTAGATACTATCTCTTTGTCTTTATAAATGCGACACTGGCCTTCCGTTTTGCAATGATAAATGTGTTTAAACTCAATTCGCTTGGACTTTCTAACCAATGTAATTTTTCTTCCCTCCTTTCCTTTATTAATATTGAACATTCACTGTCAAACAATGGCTTCTTCTCACTCTTTTTACAGAGACCTACTCTACACTTCACTGCATCTCTAATATTATTTCTGACACTTTCCCACTGTTTATATGGATGAATTTTTTTCCTCACCTTTCTGTGAGTATTCTAGGGCAGCAAATCTATTTGAAATTTCAGTTTGATATGTATTCCTGCACTCTCCGTTTGACAGTTTCTCTAAATCATATCCATCTGCTTGCCCGCCTGATTTCCCTTTTTTGTTACTGACAAACGCATCCTAAGTTTTGCTACTTCCAAGTAGTGTTCTGAATCGAAATTTGCGCTCTGTGTGACCTGGAATCCAGTAAGCTTGTATGAGGACTTTTATCAATCAGCACGTGATCTATTTGATTATGTGTATTCCTATCTGTGAGGTCCAAGTATATTTATGAATATCTTTATGCTTGAAGTAAGTACTTTTATCAATAAGGTGTTTGATGTAGTGAAATTTACCACTCTTATTCAATTTTTATTACAGACGTCGTGCAAGCTTTCTTTTACTATTGTGGAATTCTTCCTCCTCTATCCTTTCATTAAAGTTACCTATCACAATTTTCATGTGATAGGTTCGAGAATTGGTCATGCAGGTGTTCTAGCTCCTCATAAAAACTATCCTTTATTAAGTCATCTTTGTCTTCTGTAGGACAATTCAAAATGCTAATTATTATTAAAAAATAAGAAACACTTGTATCTTTTAACACATTTTTCAACAAATTGTTGCACACATGAATAAAATGCAAACGTTGAGAATATGGGAAGAAAGGGGGGGAGGGGAAATGACACTATGTCTCTCCTAGGCCATTTTTGGTCGGACAAAAATCACCCCCTCCCGAAGTAGACACCACTGCTCGGCGCACATTGGAAATTTTATTATATGTCTAAATGCTCATTGCAGAATAAGACTCATTTCTATCAGGACACATTGTTAACTACGAAAATCCTGGAAAAGGAAGAACTTCTTATCTATTGTCATGATGAGTTAATAAGGATTATGGCCAAATCTGTAACTGGAGAAATCATCATAGAGATAACAAACTCAAAGTGTTTTTCTTTAATTGTGGACTCAACTCCAGATATTTTTCACAAGGACCAGTTGAATGTTATTATTCGACACGTAAACAATGACGGTTCACCTGAATGAAGCTTTGTACAGTTCTTGAAAAATGCTGGACTCACTGCTCGCTGATTGGCTGGTGCTCTGTTATCATTTTTGGAAAAGCATGGACTGGTTGTATAAAATGGTCGAGGCCAAGACATCCACTCGAATAGCCTCATGGTGATCGGTTGGACCTCGCTACTCGGGAGTTAAGGGGCTTGCAAAAGAATTTGATATCAATTTCTAATTACATAAGGTCATAATCTCCGACAGTGACCTCTAACTCCTTATCTTCAAGTTTCAATTTGCCTGGTAAAATTTTATGCGTTTTAAGATGTTTCTCACAATAGAAAAATAGAAAAACAAAAAATTGTTAAGTAATTGTTTTTAAATAAAATAAACCTTTTTTTTTACATCCATGGTAAATAAATTGATAATAGTTGTTACTGTTTTATAGTTAATGCTTTAAATTATGATCTTGTTGAATAAATACATATATATTTACAAAATAAGTGTAAACATTCATATCAACCACGTACTCTTGATTTGGATCAATTGCGACTTGCTGCAATAGGTGACAGTAGAGGTCAAATAGTGGTTTTCTATCCTCTCATTAGACAAGTGCTAGGGCATTTCCTATTCTTTACTCTTATCATTGGTTTGTCATTTGATTCGACCATAAATACTCTATTGTGTGTTAACGTATCATGAAAAGATTTTAGCTAAATATGTATGTACTAGTTTACTAATCTGTAAACTATATTAATAAAACACTTATGGTGAGTGCTGTACTTAGTTTCTTAACATCAAATGAAGTCATGCTAGAAAATAACTGTACAAACAAGTTAGGAAATATTATATTATTATTATTATTATTATTATTATTACTATTATTAGTGTATAGCCCGAACGGTTAGTAAGATGCGGAGCTAAGTATTATTATTATCAAGATGATTTCTTATGCTTTCTATTTTGTAACTTAATTTAATTAGTTTCGTTACTAGATTGAGGGATAGGATCGCCAACGCTGATTAAAAATAATCGAGTAATTTATTGAGTACTTTTAAGAAGAATCGGAAATGGGATTCTCTTAGCTAGCTTATTTTCGATTCTCTACTTTACATTTGTCAGTATTTTGTATTGAAATGCATGTAAAACATTTAAGCCATTAAGTGTCATTTCCATTCAGGTAGCTACAGAAACAGTAACATGAGAAGTGAGCTATAATGAAACATAGGTTTTAAATAGAAATAGCACGGTAAAGCTTCCAGTCAATAAGGTTGATTTTCCCTTAGCTGATAAGAAAATAAAGAATAAAATAATAACAAGGATCAAATGGACCAAGTAAAGTTACTCGAGTAATTTCGGAAGAATCTAGTACAACCGGTTACACAACACAATCGAGCTACTCGATTATTTTAGCTCGACTCTGCACATCAATACTAGAGTCAGCTTCTGGGGGTGAATATACACTAACTCTATCTGCCGACAATTATGTTGGCCGAAGTTATAGGAGACACAAGATGGCAAGTAATAACAGTTATTTCCCTTCTCATAACTAGACAATGAGTTGCCTTAAAACAAACTTGCCATTTGTACTTATACCCTTTAATGGGCCCTCGCCCCTCTTCACAGGGCCAACAACATTCACAGTCGTTCAAACTCCATCATATAGCAATAAATATAAGCCTACCTGTAATATCACTAACTATTCTCAATTACCCTACTATATCCCCTGGGTATTATTAATGCGACCAACTTTTTAATTAAATAAATTAATATTATTTTGTGAGAAAGTCTTTATTGAGAAAAATCTCTTGTTCACAGAAATACCAAAACTATATTTAGAGTTAAATATAACTATAATTTAATACATATATATAAGCATAATTATATATGTATAATTATACTTTTATTTATGTATTAAATTATAGTTATATTTAGCTCTAAATATAGTTTTGGAATTTCTGTGAACAAGAGATTTTTCTCAATAAAGACTTTCTCACAAAATAATATTAATTTATTTATATATATATTTATATATATATATATATGACTGTAATTATATAAAAATATATATGACTGTAATTATATAAAAATATATATGTAAATAAATATTTATAAGTATATAAAATAAATATTTGTAAGTAGATATAAATAAATCTACATACAAATTTATATATGTATATACATCGCTATTTTTTTAATCAGTTATTGTTGATTGATATAATAAAATAAAAATTAGAGGATTACATGAATTTATGCGAATCCGTCTTTTTTAATGTTCTCAGCATATATCATAATGAATTTATTTACTTTACTTTTGTTTGAAAAGTACTTTTGATTTATTTTTGAATGTAAAATTACGTTTGTTGGTACAACCAGCAACATAACTATAACATCCATCATCCAACCATTCCAGCTCCCAATTGTTCACTTGTGTTCCTCATGTCAACTGTGTAGAATAGTGCCTGCCTCTATTCTTTCAGGCAATCATGTGCGCCATGAATGATTCATAGACCCCTAATTGCTCATTTACGTGCTAATTCTACCATTTCCTATTGCCTGGTAGTGTTTTTTTATGCCTGGTTTCATCGCGAGTGGACTGTTGCGTCACAAAATGATGTATTGGTGCGGATAATAAATACAGAGCAATATTTTATGTTTTATTGACACAATTAATGTTGGTAGGCAAAATTATCATAAGTATCGAAATCATTTCATTTATAATTAAATTTACAAAAACCATGTAGAAAGAAAGTTTTTTTTTGTCAATTTTATTGATGGATTCAAAAGTTTAGAAACACGGTATTTTAATTATACCAAAAATAGTATGGACTATATTATATATAAAAGTATTATATATATATATATATATGTATTATATTATACTAATATAAAAACACACGGCTGACCCACTTCCAGATGAGCTATAAGCTTGAAATTTGGCAAACTTATAGCTTCTAGCCTGTAACAGACAGGAAAATTCCCAAGAGTTAAGACATTTTTTTAACCCCTGAAAAAATTTCAAAATGGTTGAGGAAATTTAAAGTCGGAGCGAACCTTTCTTTGCAGGTCTCTTGTGACTAAATGGTAAGGCTTCTCAACAAACGGATTGCACCAGCAGTTGCAAGTTTGGCGAGATTTACAAGTTTGGTCCTATTACTTTTTGTAGTATCTCCATCGGTTGGTTATACCTTAGATAGTGCTAGAGTTTTTTTTAAATCAAGTAAATTTTGCACATTTTCCATACACTTTTTAAGTTTCTGACACTTTTATGGAACATCTAGAATAATAAAATTTGGCAGGTATATTGATATTGGCATATCCATTTGCCATAAGCGTGCCAAATTTGATTACTCTTGCTAGATGCCCTATAAGTATGGGAAATAATGTGTGAAAAATACAATATAATTTGTTACGTTCAAAACAACGTTGGTATTACATAAGTTTACATTCACTTACAAAGAAAACTCACCGAGGGTTTGGGGGCTGAACCCCCAACGAGTAAAGCGAGTATATAGATATACTCATATATATATATATATATACTCATATATATTTACTCATAAAGTAAGAAATTCCCGATACACTTATATCCTGAAAACTATGCTAATTTAATTAAATTGTGTTGTAATTTTCAGCATACAGAGATGTTAAGCCATATGTGTACAAAAAGTTGCATATAAGCTAGGGGCACGGCACTGCACATGTAATAATGGTAAGCTCTTTCTGTGATGTAGAACCGTTAATGATGACCCTCATAACATATTCCCATTTCTAGATGGACTGGTGTGTTGTTTACAATTAATCGTGGTGTGTTCTGCTGCCGTGCTCCAAGATGTCGAGGTTTGTAGTGCCTGTGCCCAGCTCCTATGAACCCTGTTGTACACGCATGCTTGAACAGCTTTGCTCTCCCGGCGCTGTACGCCGAAACTTTGAACACAATTTAATGGTATTAGCATAGGTTTTTCTGATGTAAGTGTATAAAGATTTTGTATTACTTTGGTTCAAATAAACTATATGTGCAGTTTGGGCTATGGGTTTCTAAACAACCTGTATATGTATGTATATATGTACATATGCATATTTATATGTATGTATGTGTATACATATCAATATATATTTAAAATCCTGTGTGGGGTTTTGTAAATTTAAAATACATGTTAGTATAGTTGTTTGAACCTAGGCATCCAGTTGTTCGTGTTATAAATCTTGACTCTTGCTGGTAAGACCTGATTACATCCTGTCAGAGCAGTAAATCATGATTTCCCTCCCTCCAACCAATTATTATCGGAATGCTTATTGTGACTACACATTTCCTTGATATTCAACCTCTTTTCTACCTTTCATCCTTGTTATATGTGTTAGATAGCTTAGGCCACAAATGGAAAGTCAGGGCTGAGGCTAATGGACGGGTGGTCCACTTCCTACCCACTGAAATCTTAAATAATATTGCATTAAATTAAAATGAATATTTCCCTAAATGATAACTAACGCTACCTTATTATTGAGTAATGTATTGCACTATATCCATCTTACTACCCGCCTATGTACTAATTAAGTTTAAACTAATGTGTTAGGGATTATAAAGGTTGAATTTAATGGTAGTATACCCGCATTTGCATGGAGGGAGAGTGGAAAATCATTTTGTAAAACCACCCTCAATACACCTGACTGGGACTGAACTATGATCGCCCCATCTGTAGCAGTCTAGTATATTACGAGAGTAGCCTCTTAGACCATGTGGCCACCAAAGTGGGTTATTCACATTTTAATTTACCAATAGGGTAGGTATGAGGAAGGTGGAATTCAGTTAAAAAATAAATAAGCTCTCATTTTCATGTAGGGAGAGTGAGAAACATTTAGATAAACTAACCGTCAATGCATCCAACTGAGACTCAAACACTGAACTCCTTTTGTGCGTGTGCCACACGGTTATGGTTCATCTTCATGCTTCTAAAAGATTTAATATAATACTTTTCCCGTCGTTTGGTTTTATTTAATATCATATTAAAAGAATTATGAGAAAACTAAGGACATTATTATGACGTTTGAATGTGATTTAAAGTCGGATATCCTTAGGAATAACTTATTAGATACTATAAATAAATAGTATGGCACGGCGCCTCTAACAGGCTTTCTCACTCCTTAACCTAAAAATAGAGCCATTTGATTAACTCTAGGGGCTACCTCCCATGTTCCTATGTAGGAAAACTCTTTTTTACGAAATATTAAAAAAGAAAATTAAAAATAATCTTAAAACAATATTGTCAATCAATAAATTAAATAGTTGAGACAAAACAGTACCAAGCTCATGTTTATGTGTAAAAGTCGAGTTCACAAACGTACGAACTCCATATAAAACGCAAGTTGTGCTTAAAGTCGATCACAAGATTAGTGAAACAAAGTAATATGTCAGTAGATGTTTATTTTAATGGTTCTGTCTCCACATGATAGTTGCTAATTTTAATCTCGATTACTAGCTATGCTAACTACTACACTACTTCTACCCTAGGTCACACCTTTAAGACAATCTTTTCTTCTGGTGTTCGTTTATTTTTTAGTTTTATTACGTCTCCTATACAAAATTACCATTTTCTACCTCACCAAGTAGTTTAGGAAATATTTCTCACCATTTTTTATTAGTTGTTTGAATTTCTAGAACCCACCCACATTATTTCCGTGGCTTTACATTTTTAATTCTTGTATTTAACTAATATTCTAACTATCCGCAATGAATTAGTTTGATAAATGCTCATCTATTTCCCAGACGTTAATTTAAAACAAAAATATGTTATCATAGCTTGAAAACTGGTGGGTTCATAAAATAACATCTCATTTTAATATCTGTTGCCTTTAATAGTCCCGTAACTTTACAATTATAAGTTTTTGTATCTAAAATAATTGTAAAGATGTGTCAACAAATACATCAACATTGGATCAACAAGCTCAGTCATAGTTCTGATAAAATTAGATAGTTTAACATTACAAACAAAATGGCTTATGTATGCTTAGATACAAGTTTATTCCAAAATTGTTCTTTACAACAAGTATTACAACAAGTATTAATTTCAAGGTGGGATTGATGATTCCAAAATACACTCTGGGAAATTTATGAAAATCTTAGTTATCAAATTTTACCTCAATCTATTAAATAATTTCGGCTCTATTTCAATGAGAAGACAGCATTGCAAAAACAACCTTTTTGGGCTCAAAATGTCCGTTAGGCTTATGGGCAAAAATACGCATTACGCTAATGAGCTATGAATTAGGACAGAATAATTCTAAAGTAAGCGTACCGCTATTTACGTGGAGGGAGAGTGGAAAGCCCCTTTTGACGAAAATCACTCTCTGTACACCCAAATTGGGTTCAAGCCCGAACCTCCCCGTCACTGGCACACCAAAATAAATGGGCTGGGAAAAATCGTATTTTGATTACTACATTAGCCTTTAAATTAAGGGTAGTTTACTGAAGAATGATTTTTTTAATTCCAAATTTTATAAATGGATTTAATAATTGTACTCAAAATGTATATTTAGGATTTTTTTAAATTATAAATAGCACTGTAAACCTAGTTTTTGGGCCAAAATTCGTTGAAGGATAATATACAAATGGGAATTTTTCGAAAATTTTAAATATTTTTAAAATAGTTCTAATGATATAGTTTAAAATGTTTATCTGGGAAGTGTGTGATGAATAAAATAGCACTGTATAATTTTTTCGGGAGAAAAATCTTATTTCTTGGTAGTTTACAAATGAAAGATTTTTCAAAAACATTAAATATCCTACAAATAGCTCTAAGGATTTGATTCTAAATGGGTATCTTGGGAGTGTTTGACAAATAACACTGTAGACTCGTTTTTAGGATAAAAACTAATTTATAGGTAGTTTACTGATCATTAGTTTTTCAATAACTTGAAATATGTTTATAATGGCCCTAACGATTTGTTTCCTAGCTGATATTTCAGAAGTGTTTATCATAGCCAATTTCCCTGTATAGGAGTAATAACAAATATAAAGTAGTTTTATCCGGCTCCGAATACAATCTTCGATACCTTGGTGGAACCCCCCCTTTCCACCTTACCCCCTAAGCGAGCTTCAATCTGAGATCCTTCCCTAGGGATGGATCCGAGCGTTCGTACCCACCTTACCCCTTTGTTCCTCTATTTCCCCCCCTAACATCTAGCAGCACACATTTAGGGGCGTTTACCATTTGGTCGGACAATTAATTCTCCATAAAGCGGTCCCTTCTCCAACTTGTGTCGATACGGTCGGAGGTCCCAAGATTTCCCTCTTGCACAATAAACCGCAATAATACCCCCACGAGATCCCCTACCTCTGACCTCTCTTGAATCTTTCCTAAAACCAATTTGAAGTTGCAAGGGTGAGAATAATAACTGTGCCGGTATTTTCATTTGACCACGTTAGAGTTTTCTTTCGTGTCAATTTGATCAAATACTTAATGTTGTGCCTCGAAAAGTAGTTAATCGTCTCGCCATTTAATTATTGAGAGGAGAAATTATCCACAAGTAACCAGTCTGTTAAAATAAATTAGAGCCCCTACTTTTGGAATGCGTGTGTTATATATATATTAGAATCAATTGGTTTAAAAATATATTTCAAATACGTGATTTTTATTTTTGTAGTATTACAATAATGAGTTATTTGGTTTCTCATATACTTGTTGCAGAGCTATAATCAAAATTGGTAATGTATGATTTTGTAGATAACTCTTCAAGTCTTTTTGTTGGAAAATGAGAGTCGACATTTTGTTTATAATGTTTATCAATGGCTGGATTCAAAATTATTAAGGCGGATTTTGATAAATCTGATATTTTCCATTTCCTACATTTAGTAAATTAGCCTCAATTGAAGGCTGAGTATCTAATTCCTAGAAACCCTTTGGAGGAGCTTTATAAAAAAACATGGATACCAAATTTTAAACCTATCGATTAAATTATTTAGGCTCCAGGCCGAGATACAATCCCACAGAGGCGACAACGCGAAAACAACTTTTCGGTGTCAGGGGGTCGTGGAGCGACAACGGTTATCAAAACTCTCGTTAAATTTGTTGACAAACACAATACTTCTCTCTCTAAGCGCTCTAGTAAAGAGGTAAAAACCTGATAACTTTATTTCACCTGATTAAAACTAGAATAATGTGCTTTATATTAATAATTGATGGCCAATAATTATAGATACCCATTAAAATGTTTAAATGTTATAGTTGTATTTTGTGAATATTTTTTAGGCTTCCTAACTTCATTCTGTGTTTTCTCTCCCTGTATTTAGGACAACAAGTGTAATTTGAAGATTTGGTTCCTTTTGGTTTGATGTACACACCTTTAACTAAGAGGCATTAGTAAATAAAGAAGAAAGCTGTTTTTCAAAAAGGCATGGGATAGCTCAGATTGGGAGGACGGAAAAACTCTGTGAGCTATCAATACGATCTTCACATGATAAATGTGATTAGATACAAGCTACTCGGGAATATTACAACCAGGGTCCAAGGAGATTTTTCAAATACGTTCCCCTCTTACGTATTACCTTTCAACAGTATTACAACATGCATTCATCGGCTAAACTAGAGGGTAGGCAGGAATAAAAAGAACGTGTACACGCATTTGAGGCGAGAAAGTGCTAGAAACGACTAATACCATGTCCCCATGGCTAGTTAGCGTGGTTCCTACTTTTATTTAAGAACATACAAAACAATATATATTATATAATCATACCTACTCTATGGCACTAGATACTCGAAAGTTCATTGCCACACTTACAAAAGTCCAACTATCCTTATCTTGAGCTAATTATATCCATTCCTCCTCATTAAACTCTAATCCTATCCGGAGTTTGTTATTTCCATCATACCTTACTACACCCTATCCAATATTGAGCGAGCTCTATCCAGTCCACCTCATTATACCCTATCTCAGTCTTTTGCTAGTTATATCCAATCTACATCATTACACATTATATATATATATTTATATATAATTTATATACAATTTATTTATATTATTTTATTTGTAATTTATATAAAATTTACGTATATAATTTTATATATAATTTATATAAAATTTATGTATATGATTTTATATAAATGCTATATATTTATATATAATTTATACAAAATTATGTATATAATTGTATATAAATTATATATATTATATACAATTCTATATAAATGATATATATATTATACATATTATTTAATATTATCTTATATATAATTTTATATAAAATAATACATATTATATATAATTTTATACAAATAATATACATTATATATCAATTTCATATACGTTATATATAATTTTATATATAACTATATAGTCTATGTTATATATAATTTTATATAAATTATATATCTATATATGTTATATATAGAGGAAGTGCAGGTTATATGGAATACCATTTACCTTTTCATTAATAGCAAAGCTTATTTTCACATTTTGTAATCGAGTTCAATATTAAACCTATAATTATATGATTTTAATTATTTTTAGTGTTTAAAGCAAGATTAATAACTTTTAATGTCCTGTAGGAGCACGTAAAGAGATGTGGAACAAATGAGGGCGATATGGAATACTACTATCCATTTTATATAGAAAATTAATTATATTTACTAAAACTAACAAATGTTTAATAAGAAAATGTAGAAAAGCATGCAAATAGTATGTGTAAAACAATAAAATAGTAATAATAACAAATCCCCCGAGTCGGGCATACACTTCTGACCCATGGGGGATCCACCTCCAGTGTGTGAGCTTTGCGATACTCCCCTTAGTGTGTACCACATTCTGGTGGAGTGTCTTAAGTATGCCCCTATTCGCCTGGCCCTTTATTTCAAAGGTGACCCACGATTTTTATTGCGTGATAGTTCTGATGGAGTTATTCGTTTACTCTGTTTTATACGACAGGCAAATCTTTTAAATGGCATTTGAATCACTTTTATAAAGTGGCTCATTTGGCTTCAATCGCACATTGAGAATTTTTTAACATTTTTAATGGACTTTTATATGTTGTTTTTTCTTTTTAACACTTTTAGTATACTTTAATATGTATGTTCTGTCTTTATAACAATTTATATATTAATATGATTGTTATATCTTTTTATCATTTTATATTTTAATATGATTGTTATGTATTTTTATGTAGTGTAAACACCTGTACATTTTTTTAGCATGTGTATCACTCAATTTCTACTTATATACCATTTTAATACTCCCATAGGAGTGTTCAAATGGGTATCTCATAATGAGATTTATTTTTACAATGTAAACAAATTTTAATATTTAGGTGACCTGGTGGTCTAGGGGTAAGGTGTCAGACTTCTGTGCTGGGGGCCGGGGTTCAATCCTCGGTCCCGGCACAGATTTATCTGATTTCCAAACCCTTCCTTCACCTCTGACAAGACATCTTGTTAATGTGGGGAATGCCAGGCCTCCACCGTGGTTCGGATTCCACTTTAAACTGTAGGTCCTTCATTTCATCTCACTATCACCCTACCATTACACATTAGCGTAAGTTTTTATAACCCGAACGGGTAGTAAGACGCGGTGCTAATAATAATAATAATAATAATAATAATAATAATAATAATAATAATAATATATTGTTTAAGGCCCTAATGACCTCATTGTGCCGATGGGCCTATAAACACTACTACTAATAATAATAAAATTCACGTCCACAGCTCTACAAATGTTGCCACGAAGGGGGAGAAAGGAATGCACCCCTTTCCTCGTAAAACTTTCACCAGCTCCAGGTATCATCCGTTTCCGGGCCTCAGGAAACCACATCAAGTTCCCCTCGGTTTGGTTCTAATCACCTCGGCAGGGCGTCGTTTAATGTCTTCATTTGTATGCGGGGCGGGAATGTTGATTGGATTGGAGCATCAATTAATTGCCGGTATCGTTGCGCCGGAATACGGGCCCGAGGGTCATGAGTTCAACAATTACCTGCGACCATGCTTCAAATTGTTCTCTCAACAACGGACTCAGCAAGTGCGGATATAGGATATCCAGGGCGAGCACAGTAATGGTTCTCATTCAATTATAGTGATAACAAACGGGATAAACGAGGGATGTGATGTTCAAAATTATCTGTGTCAGAAATGGGAATGAGAAAAGTAAAAATGTAATTTAAAATAGGATAGACCTATTAATTAATACTCGACTGCTTGATTATATTAAACGCATAACAATTTACGGGAATCCTGTTTTCATTTTTAAATCATATAACACTTAACCTACACACATATGTGAAAATTATAAATTAAATTATAACAGTGTATTATGAAAATATAGGCAAAACAGCACTCGATGGATTCTGCAACACCCTCCACTGACCCTGTAGGAATGGTCCCTAAAACTACGGGATAGGTGGGATGTGCGTACATATTATAAACAACAACAGATTAAAGAGCAAAGTTTTAAATCAGGAATATTTTAATTATCTCCAAGAAACAAATAGATAAAGGATAATGGCCTTAATTCAAAAGCTTCCTAGTAACTACTACTGCAAAAGAAAACATTGCATCATAAAAATGTAACTTCTTAAAGGTAACTGATATACCTTCTACCGTTATTTACTGTTCTCAAAAACATGACTTAAGGTCTTTCGTATTATGTTACAAAATAAGAGTATAAATATAAATATTCTAAAATGTCCCAATGAATAAAAGTAATAATTTTAACGAACAATTATACTGAGTGAAATCTCGTGTCCTTCAAATTACTCTAATTCAAAGTTTACATT
>CABFVZ010004003.1:37808-59742 GCA_902151445.1 Timema monikensis | reverse complement strand
CACTTACGCTAATGTGTAATGGTGGGGTGATTGTGAGATGAAATGGAGGACCTACAGTTTAACGTGGAATCCGAACCACGGTGGAGGCATGGCATTCCCCACATTCAGGCATGTAAAAGAACCCCGGAAGATATGTGAAAATACCTTCCCAGCAAAATTGGTTGCTTCTTTCCCCCTCGTTCATAGAAATTATCGTGTGTTGATGTAATCAGTCGCTTCAGTCAGTGCATTTTAACTATCTCAAATAAAACAAATCAATAGTAAAGAGTAGCCGGAGTCTTACTAATGACCGGGCTGACTTAATAGTAGCCGGGACATAGATACTCAGATACCTTTCTTGGTCCTCTCACTACGTCTTTTTCCTAGTACCCCCCTTTCTGTTATTCAACTCCGGACTAAGCTTTCGATACATATCACTCAGCTAGAAGCGTGATCCCTACATATAACTCAGCCAGAAGCGTGATATATACATATCACTCAGCTAGAAGCGTGATCTATACATATAACTCATCCAGAAGCGTGATCTATACATATCACTCAGCCAGAAGCGTGATCTATACATATCACTCAGCTAGAAGTCGTGATCCCTACATATCACTCAGCCAGAAGCGTGATCTATACATATCACTCAGCTAGAAGCGTGATCTATACATATCACTCAGCCAGATGCGTGATCTATACATATCACTCAGCTAGGAGCGTGATCTATACATATCACTCAGCCAGAAGTGTGATCTATACATATCACTCTGCTAGAAGCGTGATCCCTACATATCACTCAGCTAGAAGCGTGATCTATACATATCACTCTGCTAGAAGCGTGATCCCTACATATCACTCAGCTAGAAGCGTGATCTATACATATCACTCAGCTAGAAGCGTGATCCCTACATATCACTCAGCCAGAAGCGTGATCTATACATATCACTCAGCTAGAAGCGTGATCTATACATATCACTCAGCCAGAAGCGTGATCCCTACATATCACTCAGCCAGAAGCGTGATCTATACATATCACTCAGCTAGAAGTGTGATCTATACATATCACTCAGCTAGAAGCGTGATCCCTACATATCACTCAGCCAGAAGCGTGATCCCTACATATTACTCAGCTAGAAGCGTGATCTATACATATTACTCAGCTAGAAGCGTGATCTATACTTATCAGTCTTCACTCATTCACTTGTGTATTTTATTTTTCTTGTAGCCGGAGTTCCAGAAGTAGCTGTGGGCTCCAATTGAGTTGTTACTTGCAGCCAAGACTACTATTAGCTCAATTACTATATAGAATATATTATAACAACTGTTATCGATCAATTTTAAACATAGAAAGGACACACTGAACACTAAAAGGTAGCTTGACTGTTCACACTATAGTTCTATCTAAAAAGCCGCACCATAGTGTTACGAAAGAAGGTAAGCTTGCTTCCTTTCAGGGAGAAATTAGGGTATATAATTACCTATAATCATGTATTTTTTGTTTTAAAAATAATATATGTTTCATATTATGCTAATGCTATACTTTCTAATGCTAATGATGACAAGAGACAAACTATTTTTTTGTCATAAGTTAATTCTAAGAAGACGCATGAAAACTCGCGCAGTGAGAATGCGAAACTCGAACCCCAGCTATCTGGATAAGCCAGGGGTATCCAACCTTTTTACGACCAAGGGCTAAAGTTTTGTCTCTTGTTGGCCCACGGGCCACAATAGTGTACCGTCCATATCTGGATTAAATAAATATTAAAATATTAGCATCAGCTCATTCTTATTTACATTTACTCTCACTAGGAATAGGACTCCTCGTGAAGTATGCTCTCTTGTTTTTTTGTTTTTTTTAGATTTCTAATATCAGAAGGTAGCTCATGCTTTGTCTTGTCTAGCAGAGTTGTAATTTGCCATTTCAATGTACATTAGTATAAAAAAAAGATACTTTTCTTCATATAGAAAGCAAAAATTTACGTAAGATACGTAAATAAAATACGTACATGTTTTATAAATATATAGCTGTATTTGTCATTTTTTTCTCTTGAAATAATTTTATATTGTTCATGAGCCGGCGGCCCACTAAAAGTATTATTGCGGGCCGCGGGTTGAAGACCCCTGCCTATAAGCTAGCTCAGCTGTACTTTAGTTTGATCACAACCTGTATTATTGCAATGTTATTGTCACTCAATGACTAGACTACAGGTATAATATGTCCCTACTCACACAAGTGTCCAAGCCCAGAAGGAAGAGCATCACGAAGAACAGCACTGACCAGATCTGTGGGAAGGGCATTAACGTCAAGGCCTCAGGGTAGGTCACAAAGGCCAATCCAGGACCTAGGTGTACAAATACAATCAGTGCCTCATTGTCACAAAGGGTGGCCGAGGCTGCACCACAGAAAATAAACCAAACACCATTCACTCTACAAAATATTTCACAGAAAGCTCGCATGATTAATATTAAGTTAATCCTCCATAAATTAAAATCACTATGAATATAGTTTATTCTTACTATAAACATTGATGTATTATTTTTATGTGTAGACTACATTATAAAAATATTTAACATGTTATTTATTACTAATAATATATAAAGACGTACAATTTGTCTCTAAATTAAAAGTAAAAACACGCTGTTAAGGAACTCTTAGAAAATGAAGGGCACAGAGGAAAAAGGAGAATATCCTATTTTAACTCAAATTGAGCTAGTGCAGCCATATGTTAGACAATCATGAAACCTTTCTAATATACTTTAGATTATGGCTTAAGGAAGTATCTTACATATTTTGATTAATTTATAAAGGTATTTGCTGGGGTTCCTATGAGATTTTTGAAATAAAAAATTGTCCAAGAAAAATGTGTAATGTGATTCTTCCTCTATTTATCCTGTACCCTAAATATAAAAATTTTGATCTACACTTATTTTTTTCATTCTTTCATTTATTTGAGGTACTTTATAAACCGAATCGAACCTGACAGAACACGAGATAGAAATTATCTTAAATCTAGAACAGACACAACATCCAGACCTCGGCCCTAAATTCATCGCTGTGAGAGTGTAAACCCACATATAATCGCTGTGAGAGTGTAAACTCACATATCATCGCTGTGAGAGTGTAAACTCACATATCATCGCTGTGAGAGTGTAAACCCACATATCATCGCTGTGAGAGTGTAAACTCACATATCATCGCTGTGAGAGTGTAAACTCACATATCATCGCTGTGAGAGTGTAAACTCACATATCATCGCTGTGAGAGTGTAAACTCACATATCATCGCTGTGAGAGTGTAAACTCACATATCATCGCTGTGAGAGTGTAAACTCACATATCATCGCTGTGAGAGTGTAAACTCACATATCATCGCTGTGAGAGTGTAAACCCACATATCATCGCTGTGAGAGAGTAAACTCACATATCATCGATGATAAATTTTAAGGTCATGTCAGGAATCGAACCTGGAACTCTTATCTCAGCAGCATACATGATCGCGACTGAGCTAAGCTGTTGGACTTCAATATTGATACATTTTACTATATTAATAGTATTTTTATAGAGGTTTATATTATCTATTACAAGTGAAAGCTACGAATCACATGACTTAACGTGTGTTTTTTCTACCACCTTTCAGGGTGATACCCAAACCGTGTAGGGAGAACGAAAAATTTTTGAGGAAAAATCACTCTCAAAAACTAGACTGGGATTCGAACCCCGAGCCTCCCATTAATGGCAGTCAAGTCTATTGCGAGAGTAACGTCTTAGATCATTGGACCACCAAAGTGGCTCACTTGACGTATGAATAGATGAATTAGTTTTATAATCTTTTATAGCTGTCAGATAAGATTCTTCCTTCCTTGTTGTTAGTAAAAGTTACTGGGTTTAGTCTAGAGAAAGTTTTTAAAAACTATTTTGAGAGGTTAAAGAAATCCTTTGGACCAATGCTATTCAACAAGTTTTGTTTGCTGGCCCTCAACTTTGTACTCCAGAGCTGTTTGTGCATAATACATTTATACATATTATATCATCTACAACTAAATAAGTAAAAAAATACTCAAAATAATGTATTAAATAATAAGTTTTAAGTGAGAAATATACATGTGTATATCTATATATATTTTAATTTTACGTACCCCCTTGGCGAACCCCGGATTGAATAACACTTCTCTGAATGATATATGTCATGTTATTAAAACGGTAGAGGGAACAGAACAAATGCACCACATGAAGATAATAAAGCAGTAGAAGCAACCTATGAGCAAACATGCCAAATGTTGGTGCAGTCTTACCACCCGTAGCGACCTGAGAAACAGGAACTCCAGTTTGATGAGACATGAATCCGAGAACAGAGAACACAACGAAACCCGCAAAGATGCTTGTTCCACAGTTTAGAATGGGAACCAACATTGAATCCCTAGAAATACAACGTCACATCAAAATAGTTAATATTTTTCAAATATGGCACGATAGCTCATTTAGGATATGATGAATTAAATATGATTTTATAACTAACATGCTGGGAATTAGTTTTGATAGTTTGTCGGTGACGTTATTTACACAGCTCTAATAATTAATACTATGTTATTAACACCAAAATGTTATATGTGTATGTATATTTTTATTAGTGTTCGGGCTGTTCGGGCTATACGCCTATGTACTAATTACGCTACTGGTTTTAGGGATAAGAAAGGTAATATTTAGAGGAGGTGTATACAAATTTGCGTGGAGGTAGGGTGAAAAAGCATTTTGGAAACTTCACCCTCATTACACCCGACCCAGACTTGAACCTTGATCTCCCCGTCATCGGCAGTCTAGTTTACTGAGAGAGAGATTGCCTTAGACTATGTGGCCACTGGAGTGGGTGGTGTATATTGGATTAACACGTTATCATAATAACTACAAGTTTATTTTCTATATTTATTCTGTTACAGTCAGCTGTGGCTAAATTCTAGTAAAATATAACAGTATATGTGCTAAGAGAAAATAAAATATTTAAAATACATGCATTCAGATGGAAAACAAATAAGTTTTCCAACAAAATGGAATGGCACCATTTATTTGATCATGCAAATTCAATTAGGTGCTATCAGTTAAAAGATTGTTAATTCTTTCAGTTTTAGTTGGTAAAATCTAAAGGAGTATCATTTAGAATATCGCATGCAAAAATTCTAGGGAGATATATATGTAAGAGCTAAAACAAAATGAGGGAATGTTAAAGCATCCAAAAGGGTTATTATAAAGAAGATGTCCACATTACATTATACTTGAAGGCATGATTGTTTCTATTTCTTATACTATTCCAACGTTTAATAATAATCATAAAACTATTTTTCATTGTTTTCAGATGCCTAACAGTCGTTTGTTTAAACGCGATATAATGTGTATGTGCCATTTTATGTTACCATTTCACATTATTGTTGAACTGATTATAGCTGGCCATGTGAACGATTCCACCCCAACCTGGACCCAAGGAATAGAAGATCTGTATGGCGGCATCAGCCCATACCTGTAACAAAATATTTAATAAATACTGTTCTATAAAATAGCCTTTATGTAAGAGAAAACACATTTAAAACATGTTGGATCCCACAGTCCTCTTACTCACAGTGACATGTCAATTGGACGTTTTGCATGTGTGATCAAAGGTGATATTCTTTTGAAACTGACGTGTTGACAGACATTATGTTTCGGATTGAAGCAGACCATATACTCTGTAAGAATACATGCATTAATTTATCAAACAAGGATAAGAGAATGTTAGACCATTAATACCCCACGATGAATGGCTGTCGGATATCTTTGAAGACGGGACCTTAAGGGAAAGATGATTTTCCTTGACATGCATTCCCCACGGGATATTAACGGTCCAAAATTCTCTTATCCTTGTTTGGAGATTAACATTAAGTCACTGTACAAAATATATTGATTTCGTCCATCCGAAACACTGTCAATATTTTATTTTCAAAATAATATTACCTTTGATTGTCCATGAGGAAAGATCACACTAACAGGTCATTGTGGGAGTGAGGGCCAGGACATGGTCTTCACAGATCGCAGTCAATCAATGTTATTTACATCCGGTTGGCAGGTGATAGGGGTGAGGAGGAAGGTGGAAATCATCGGTCCTAGAGAGAGTGGTCTTCAAAGATGGCCAACAAACATTCAACACGGGGGTATTAGCTGTACACAATAACTTCCTATGTTAGCATTCTCTATCCTTGTCTTGCACTGGCGGTAAATCCTATAGCTGGCGCAGGAATGAGGTCCCCCAGCTTAGCACTGTAACTAGAACGTAGCACAATGATTCACACTTGATTGAACAAAAACAACAGTGGCTCCAAAACCTAGTGAATCAACACCTTAACCCCCTCTTTCCTCCAGCAATTACTATTTTTTTAAATGCAACAGAATTGTTTCTCCGCTATTAAGTAATAAATATAATCGCTTAGGAACATGTTAACATAACCCGAGATATTAATAAGAATTTTAACACTTTGCTTTTGAAAGCTCTATTTGTACTACTAGAAAAATGGGATCATTTAAACTCTTCATTAGTGATATCACGCGTTTTAATTAATGAATTAATTAATTAACACGTAATAATTAAACACAACTACAATAATTGGCAAGGGAAATGTTCTTCCCAGAAGGCGTCCCACACGCAACGTAACTTATCAATACAGCCGCGCTTATTGCTCGGCGTCAGGTTTCCCTACATTGGTTCCTCCATGGTTTCAATAAATACATATTTTGTATTATTTTTATATTTTTAGCACCCGTTCCCCCGGGTTATATACCTATGTACAAACTACGCTAAGGGCTTTAGGTATTAGGAAGGCTATATTTAGAGGAAGTGTAGATGGATTTGCGTGGAGGAAGAGGGTAAAACCATATTGTAAAAACCACCCTCAGTACACCCAACCAAGACTCGAACCTCGATCTCCTAGTCATCAGCAGTCTAGTCTATTGTGAGAGTAGTGCGTTGTAGCATGCAGCCACTGATGCGGGTAGGACGTATTATTATTATTATTATTATTATTATTATCATCACCGCGTCTTACTACCCATTCGGGTTATACGTACTTACGCTAAAGTGTAATGGTAAGGTGATTGTTAGATGAAATGGAGGTCCTACATTTTAACGTGGAATCCGAACCACGGTGCAGGCCTGGCACTCGATTGACTCTTTGAAAACTATGTTGTGGTGCGCCTTACGTCAGAGGTCATGCAGGAGCCTTTAACCCATACTTGATTCCCTTAGCCGAAGCTAATGAATTCAAACAATTTTATTGGTAATAACCATTATTTACATACCTTGAATTCACCGCAAACCTATAGCAAAACCCACTAAATTACATACACAGTATATTAGGTTTATGAGCTTTTCCTCTTAAGGCGGCCACCTCAGTCAACAAGAAAGTATCAGTGGCTGACAGGCAGTCCATCAGACCATCACATAGTGATAGCTGGTCCGACATCAAGACATTGGTGAACCCGGTCTAGTCACTTTACTGAATATACACGGAGTGAAAGGGGGTATAATTGGTCCAAAATGCTGACCCAGAATAGGTTAGGGCTATGTTCACTGGTCATAACAATTCTGGACAACCTAAGTTTCAAACCTTAAAAACTGGTATGTGTCGGAGCATGATCAACAGTGTTGACATTGTCATTATATCAACATTTTAGCATAGGAGGAGAAGGTATCCGTTACTTGAATACAACTGTATCACACACAGGCCAGTGCGTCGTGATTCCTGATTTACAAGTCCTGAGCACCCGAGTGAAATGAGACGTGAAGTGTTCCTGAAAGAAACAGCGCACAATTCATAACCATCGTGAAATGCGTATATTCTCTATCTCTAACGGGCTTGACTAGCAGAATATTTGTACTGTTGGTAAGGTAGAGTTCAGAGAATATGTAAAACAATTTAGTAAAAAAAAACAAAAAAAAAACGCAACACACTGGTTATACGATCCGTGATCTCTTCATCATCACCGGTCAACCAGATCAGGTGATACTGGTTCCTTTTCCCACGTTCCTACTGATTCGGGTGAGTGCATATTTTAATACTAAGACCGTAACAAGAGTACTTTATGAAACTCTCTCTAGAAATGCAGTTAATGAATTTCTTCCTGTAATTGAGAGGTCCCGTGTAGTTATAATATATTAACAGAGTTGCTATGAGGGAAATTTTGGCGTAACCATGACAATCTATTTTAACTAATAAAGGGAGATTACACTATATAATTTTCAGCAAAAGTGCAGAGATTTAAAGAATATTACGTCCAATCAGGACGTCTTATAATGACAATTGATAGCAGTGGAATGCCAAAGCGCTGTAAAGCTCTCGGCCACAGCAGGCCTTAGGGCTAGCACACCTCAATTTAGCGCTGTAGTGTTATTGGACATGCAAGGCCTAAGAGGCAACACACCTCCATTTAGCGCTGTAGTGTTCTCGGCCATGCAAGACCTCAGAGGCAACACACCTCCATTTAGCGCTGTAGTGTTCTCGGCCACAGCAGGCCTTAGAGCGAACACACCTCCATTTAGCGCTGTAGTGTTATCGGCCATGCAAGACCTAAGAGAAAACACACCTCCATTTAGCGCTGTAGTGTTATCGGACATGCAAGACCTCAGAGGCAACACACCTCCATTTAGCGATGTAGTGTTATCGGACATGCAAGGCCTAAGAAGCAACACACCTTCCATTTAGCGCTGTAGTGTTATCGGACATGCAAGGCCTAAGAAGCAACACACCTCCATTTAGCGCTGTAGTGTTATCGGACATGCAAGGCCTAAGAGTCAACATACCTATATTAAGTGCTGAATATCTCTCAGCCACGTCAGGCCTCGGTGTATAATTTAAGCATATTCATAATTTTTAAATCAATATTGATCATCACTAGGGCCGTTCTTGTAAATAAACCCCGTCAGACACGTACCTTAAGGTTGGTCAACTGCCCCCATTGCGGGGATATGTAGAAGAGCACCCCTTGCATGGCCCCTGGCAGGGTCAGGCCTCTCACTAGCAGCACGAACAGGATGACGAAGGGAAAGGTAGCGGTGAAGTAAACCACCTTCCCCACGGACTTGACACCTTTCATGATGCACAGGAACACGACGACCCATGAGATGACGACACAAATCAGCAAGGGCCACACGATAGTACCAGGGTTGGAGATTCCGTCAGAGATCTCGAGGATCTTGTTGCTGGAGCATTGTCACATGTGGAAATGCATGGGCCTTTGGTCATAGGCCTCGGAACTAGGAAGGCATGTATACATTGTCCCCCTTCTTGATATCTGGCTTGTTGGGAAGAAGGGGGGAGGGGGAGCTTGGAGAACAAATTTTAGGAAAAAATATTCAATGAATTAATCATGATTCTTGATAACAGCTGCATCGGGAAAGATCGATCAGTCTAATTTTTAATTTTCCTTGTTTAAGGTCCCCATACACCAACGCGGTGGTGAGCGTGGTAGCGATCAAATGTAACCTTTGTTATTTAATGGAAGTGCACAAACCAGCATGAGACAGTCGGACAATATATCGTGGCCAGTGCAGAGTTTTACCTCGTGGTGGCGGTCAGTTCCTGCATGTCGAGTTTGACCTCTACCCGCGTCCAGTTGTGTTCAGTTTTTATGATTCCCAATGAGTAGTGTTACAGAAATACCCAATACGTTTTAGACCATGCGGCCATGAAGCAGGTCTAGTTTGCTCAAATTTCGATTCATTTCTATGAAGATATTGCAGTTCTCAAACTAAAGTGAATAGTTAGAATCATAGTCTTCCTTAAAAAAAAATAAAAAAATTGCCATATCGCTTCGGTGTGTGCAATCGTGATCGTCACCACTGCTCGCTATCACCATCGCACTGGTGTATATATTAACATCCACAAAATAGTCCAACAAGTCCCTAATATATTGTTTTGTAGGTATGTATAGGAAAATAAATAAGTGTAGCCTATTTACAAGAAAATCTTTAATTCAAACCAGTTCCGATGATTTAATCAATCAACTTATGACTATATTGAGAAACCCTGCTATATGCCTACTGCGCCAAGGAAATTAAGTCAAGGATTGCCATGGCCAAGGAAGCTTCCAACAAGAAGAGGTTACTGCTGACCAGCAAGTTGAATTTGAAACTGAGGAAGAAACTTATGAATATCGTTTGCTCATTTAGAGCAAAAAATTTAACTCTCATGAAGATGGAAATTAAATACTTTGAGAGCTTTGAAATGTGGTTCTGAAGATGACTTGAGAAGATCAGGTGAACATACAGGATAACAGATGAACAAGTCCTAAGAAGAGTAGGTGAGAAGAGAACCATTTTGGATGTGATTCCTCGGGTCAAAGAAAACTGGATCGGGCACATTCTTAAGAGGAACTTTTTTTCTGCACACGTCATGGAAGGAAAGGTTGAAAGAAAGAAGACCTTAGGAATAAGGTGGTTTCAAATATGATATGACTTGAAGGAAGTAAAAACATTCTGGGAGCTGAAGGTGGAGGCATAGGACAGGGTGCATTGGCGGTTGAAGTTCACTGACAAAGGGGATGGACATGTTGTAAGGCAAAACAACTAAAAACAATAATATATAAATATGCTAGCTTGATACATGTTCTATCATAATATAATATTATACATTCTTAGATCTAAACAAATTTGTGCCAAAACTGAAAACTAATCAACTTACTGGAAGAACTCGTCCGCTGGTGTTTTTATTCTGTTGGTCAAGTTTTGCCCTGGTCTGGACATCTGAATGTCCTCTTGGCTGGTACCTAGCTAAGAAATACAAATTAATGTTATCATGTCGTTAAAGTTTACAATTATTTAATTGATCATATAAGTGGACAAAATAATCAGTCTCTTCTAGGCTGGTTTGCTGATGATGAGAAAGTCGAGGTTCGAATCCTGGCTGGGTGTACTAAGCTGTTTTCTTATAAATGGTTTCTAGCTCTCCAACTCTGCATATGTATGTACATTTCCTCTTAAGTATATCATTCTCAGTCCTACACCCATAGTTTAAATATGTTTATAGTCCGGATTGATACTAGATACAAACTAAACACTACTCTTTTTATTGATGTTTCAGCTTATTGAAAAGCTGCTACTTGCAACCAAATATTTTACCTAAAAAATTGACAGAGTTAGTATAGTATTTTCTTAATACATCTATTTTTTTGTGTGAAATATTGAGCTACCCCCTGAAGCCTGGAACACACATCCGTATCCGTCGATGCCACAGTGGCAGATGGGTTTGCACACAAGTCCTTATCCATAAATCCTTACTACTTATGGCTACTTAAAATTGCGTCAACTTTAACTTTCTACGACTAAGTCTATACGCACTACCAATCACAGTTAAGAAAATATGTGCGTGCTCATCGATATTAAATCACCAATAGGAGTGAAATGATCCGTTGCTTTGTTTACATCCAAAATACTGTATGTAGGCCTACATATTATATTTTATTAGTTTTAAATTAACATAAACTATACTAGATACGTGTTTGTAAGAGATCATTACTCAAATATATTAATTCTAAACCACTTAGCCTCTATTAAATCTAACTAATTTATATTTCTCGAAAGTAGGTTGTATTTTAATTTTTTCTAGCTAAATATTGATTCGCTGGAATATCGTCTGCTTGCTCCTTGTTACCACAGATAACATGACTAGCTATTGACGATTTTCGTTCAAAGTGTTTGTTGTATTGGACAATATTACAAAATTTTTCATTGGCTGGCTTGGTCGCGTGAATAAAAATACGGACTGTGTAGTCACGATTGAAAATGTGGAGGGCTGTTAAGTAGTACGAACCAGTAAGTACTTCGCAGATACAGAGTTATTGTGTTCCAGGCTATGTTCTCTTTATTCCCCACGTACATATATGTCTTTGTTCCAGGCTATATTCTCTTTACTCCCCACGTACATATATGTCTTTGTTCCAGGCTATGTTCTCTTTATTACCCACGTACATATATGTCTTTGTTTCAGACTATATCCTCTGTATTACCCACGTACATATATGTCTGTGTTCCAGGCTATATTCTCTTTATTCCCCACGTACATATATGTCTGTGTTCCAGGCTGTATCCTCTTTATTACCCACGTACATATATGTCTGTGTTCCAGGCTATATCCTCTTTATTACCCACGTACATATATTTTTGTGTTCCAGGCTATATACTCTTTATTACCCACGTAGATATATGTTTGTGTTTCAGGCTATATCCTCTTTATTACCCACGTACATATATGTTTGTGTTCGAGGCTATATTCTCTTTATTACCCACGTACATATATGTCTGTGTTCCAGGCTATATCCTCTTTATTACCCACGTACATATATGTTTGTGTTCCAGGCTATATCCTCTTTATTACCCACGTACATATATTTTTGTGTTTCAGGATATATCCTCTTTACTACCCACGTACATATATGTTTGTGTTCCAGGCTATATCCTCTTTATTACCCACGTACATATATGTTTGTGTTACAGGCTATATACTCTTTATAACTCACGTACATATATGTCTGTGTTCCAGGCTATATCCTCTTTATTCCCCACGCACCTACCTTAGAGCACATGTCTGTGTTCCAGGCTATATTCTCTTTATTACCCACGTACATATATGTTTGTGTTCCAGGCTATATCCTCTTTATTACCCACGTACATATATGTTTGTGTTACAGGCTATATACTCTTTATTACTCACGTACACTCCGTCGAGATTGTAAGGTAGCAACATCTTGGCTCAGCCCACGCGGTATGCTATACCTCCTCACATGACTGCTGAATAGTTTTCCTAGGCTACGCCCAAGGCTGGAGTTAGAGAAAGCCTTAACTCCTTAAAATATTTCTTACCTGTAAGGAAGGTGTGATGAGGGAGGGGTTATGTCTCTTTGCGATGTTCAAATGGTTTGATCTATTAAATTAATTTTACTTTTTTTGTTCCCTTCTTAATAAAATCAATTATTAGTTACACACTTAGTTAATTAATTATGTTTGATCTCATTAATGTATGGGCTGGCTCTTTTTTTTAGCTGTTAAATATTTAACCACGCCACACATTATTTTCGCAGCAGTAATACCCATATTTATTGGTTTTACATGGTAATATAAAACAGGTCTCCCCCTTTTCAGAATCTTAATTACTTTGAATAGATAATCATGAATTTATTAATGATTAATTATTATATTCCGCACACGTAGTTAAAATAACAAATTAAATCTAAAAGATTTTTACTTTACTTTTAAGAAGCTGAGTTAAAATTTATATAATTTAAGGGTCCCGATCCTGATTTAAAATGTTTAATATTATTTACATGTAGACAAAAAAAGAGAGATTTGATAACATATTATCCATTGGTTATATTTTAGTTTTTAAAGTGAATTTATTTGTTTCTTCAACGTTATTATGACTGTCTATAACTTTGTGGGAACATAGTTCGATTCCATACTTTATTTAATGTTACCATAACGGCCACAATATAACTAATGGATAACAGTTTTGATAAATACTTTGATTTATAAAAATTGTAGTTTAGTAAGATTTACGCTGATGTAAATTTTCAAATAAATTTAATGTTTAATGTGTTGTTCTTTTACTAAATCAATTTTGGATATCCAATCAATAAAACTAGCCATGTTTAGGAAAGTATCAAAACAATATGAGAATATGGAGGTTTAAATAAATGAAAAGCAAGAAGAAGTATTGTATTTGGTTTACGAGCGTAAAAACAATTTACATGATATCAATGCTTTTTTAATGTTTGGAATGTAGATATCTTTAAGTAAAAAAATATTGTAGCTCTGTACTGTTTTTAAAAATGTATGGTTGTTGGCAAAGATACATGGAACTGCATAATCGATTGTGGTTCATTTATTTATATTCACTCGGATGTCTGCTAAGGGAGGATTTAGGATACATATCGGCTGGCTCTTTACCGGGACTCACACCCAAACACCTGATTATACACACATAATGATAAAACCTACATGAATATTGGGCCAGTATAAAACTAAAAACCGCATCAAAATCGGTTAAGTGGCTCTAGAGATCCTAAGTCAAAGATCTAAATAAATCCGGCCATTTCTTTCACGGAAACTCAAACCATGACTATGTATGCTAAATCCTCCCTTAGCAGACATCCGAGTGAATATAAATAAATGAACCACAATCGATTATGCAGTTCCATGTATCTTTGCCAACAACCATACATTTTTAAAAACAGTACAGAGCTACAATATTTTTTTTACTTAAAGATATATACATTCCAAACATTAAAAAAGCATTGATATCATGTAAATTGTTTTTACGCTCGTAAACCAAATGCAATACTTCTTCTTGCTTTTTAATTATTTAAACCTCCTTATTCTCATATTGTTTTGATACTTACCTAAACATGGCTAGTTTTATTGATTGGATATCCAAAATTGATTTAGTAAAAGAACAACACATTAAACATTAAATTTATTTGAAAATTTACATCAGCGTAAATCTTACTAAACTACAATTTTTATAAATCAAAGTATTTATCAAAACTGTTATCCATTAGTTATATTGTGGCCGTTATGGTAACATTAAATAAAGTATGGAATCGAACTATGTTCCCACAAAGTTATAGACAGTCATAATAACGTTGAAGAAACAAATAAATTCACTTTAAAAACTAAAATATAACCAATGGATAATATGTTATCAAATCTCTCTTTATTTGTCTACCTGTAAATAATATTAAACATTTTAAATCAGGATCGGGACCCTTAAATTATATAAATTTTAACTCAGCTTCTTAAAAGTAAAGTAAAAATCTTTTAGATTTAATTTGTTATTTTAACTACATGTGCGGAATATAATAATTAATCATTAATAAATTCATGATTATCTATTCAAAGTAATTAAGATTCTGAAAAGGGGGAGACCTGTTTTATATTACCATGTAGAACCAATAAATATGGGTATTACTGCTGCGAAAATAATGTGTGGCGTGGTTAAATATTTAACAGCTAAAAAAAAAGCCAGCCCATATATTAATGAGATCAAACATAATTAATTAACTAAGTGTGTAACTAATAATTGATTTTATTAAGAAGGGAACAAAAAAAAGTAAAATTAATTTAATAGATCAAACCATTTGAACATCGCAAAGAGACATAACCCCTCCCTCATCACACCTTCCTTACAGGTAAGACATATTTTAAGGAGTTAAGGCTTTCTCTAACTCCAGCCTTGGGCGTAGCCTAGGAAAACTATTCAGCAGTCATGTGAGGAGGTATAGCATACCGCGTGGGCTGAGCCAAAATGGTGCAACCTTACAATCTCGACGTAGTGTACATATATGTCTGTGTTCCAGGCTATATCCTCTTTATTCCCCACGTACATATATGTTTGTGTTTAGGCTATATCCTTTTTATTACCCACGTACATATATGTCTGTGTTCCAGACTATATCCTCTTTATTACCCACGAACCTACCTTATAGTACATGTCTGTGTTCCAGGCTAGATCCTCTTTAATTCCCACGTACATATATGTCTGTGTTCCAGGCTATATTCCTTATTACCCACGAACCTACCTTATAGCACACGTCTGTGTTCCAGGCTAGATCCTCTTTATTACCCACAAACCTACCTTATAGCACATGTCTGTGTTCCAGGCTAGATCCTCTTTATTACCCACGTACATATATATCTGTGTTCCAGACTATATCCTCTTTATTACCCACAAACCTACCTTATAGCACATGTCTGTGTTCCAGGCTAGATCCTCTTTATTACCCACGTACATATATGTCTGTGTTCCAGACTATATCCTCTTTATTACCCACGAACATATATGTCTGTGTTCCAGACTATATCCTCTTTATTACCCACGAACCTACCTTATAGCACATGTCTGTGTTCCAGACTATATCCTCTTTATTACCCACGAACATATATGTCTGTGTTCCAGACTATATCCTCTTTATTACCCACGAACATATATGTCTTTGTTCCAGACTATATCCTCTTTATTACCCACAAACCTACCTTATAGCACATGTCTGTGTTCCAGGCTAGATCCTCTTTATTACCCACGTACATATATGTCTGTGTTCCAGACTATATCCTCTTTATTACCCACGAACATATATGTCTTTGTTCCAGACTATATCCTCTTTATTACCCACAAACCTACCTTATAGCACATGTCTGTGTTCCAGGCTAGATCCTCTTTATTACCCACGTACATATATGTCTGTGTTCCAGACTATATCCTCTTTATTACCCACGAACATATATGTCTTTGTTCCAGACTATATCCTCTTTATTACCCACAAACCTACCTTATAGCACATGTCTGTGTTCCAGGCTAGATCCTCTTTATTACCCACGTACATATATGTCTGTGTTCCAGACTATATCCTCTTTATTACCCACGAACCTACCTTATAGCACATGTCTGTGTTCCAGGCTAGATCCTCTTTATTACCCACGTACATATATGTCTGTGTTCCAGACTATATCCTCTTTATTACCCACAAACCTACCTTATAGCACATGTCTGTGTTCCAAACTATATCCTCTTTATTACCCACGAACCTACCTTATAGCACATGTCTGTGTTCCAGGCTAGATCCTCTTTATTACCCACGTACATATATGTCTATGTTCCAGACTATATCCTCTTTACTACCCACGTACATATATGCCTGTGTTCCAGGCTAGATCCTCTTTATTACCCACGTACATGTATGTCTGTGTTCCAGGCTATATTCCTTATTACCCACGAACCTACCTTATAGCACATGTCTGTGTTCCAAGGATTGCCGCAGTCCTCCCAAGGCAGTTTGTGTTGAAACGACACGGCCAGGAAGTAGAGAGGATATGATACGATCACATTATAGTAAGTGAGGCAGATGAAGTTCACTGCCAGGATTGCCAACCCGGCACCTGCACACTCGAAACAAGACAATACAAATTACGCTAGTGGTTTTAAGGATTAATAACGTTATATTTGGAGGAAGTTTACCTTATATTTAGAAGAAGTTTACTTGCATTGGCTTTGGAAAACACTTTTGGAAAAACCACCCTCAGTGCACCTGACCGAGATTCGAATCTCAGTCTCCCTGTCATCAGCAGTTTAGTCTACTGTGAGATTAGTGCCTTAGACTACGTAGCCACCGAAGTGGATGATTCATAATTAATTCATTTGGCTGATATTGTCTAAAACTTTAAAATGTTGCTTTAGTTTCTTTCTCTGTGAACATCGATCATTTATGCAATCAAATGTATTACTAATTTACTTAGTAATACTCATCAAATTTATCTGTAACTGCTAATTTTCTCACAATATGTCCCATTATGTCATCATCTTTCTATAAGAGTAGAGATTACCAGGGTCTATTGTAGAGGCCTCTAGGTTGGCGGTATGACTCTTAACCATCTTTATAATAATGGGTTTCCATTGTTTTATAAGTACGTACGTAATTAGAGCTTGAAATCGAATCATTGCCTTTTCATTCCTAACATATTGGGATGCTTTAGAGAATGGCTTTAATGTAGGGTAACCAAACGTTCCGGAAATCCGGGACTGTCCCGGCGTCCCGAAAAATATTTTCAGGACGCTCAACTGTCCCAGATTTGCAATTTTAGCATATAACTCAGTAAATGTTAATGATTTTGTTTACTTCAATCGCTACTGACCACTTCTTTAAAATTTCAAACTGATTCATATTGTGTGGCCAGGCCGTACAACTAAGGTAAATCAATTACTGTAATTAGTTTATATTGCTCTGTATAACATTTTAAACTGTTAATAAACCAGTTTTGAGTTGGCCTGCTAAGAATTTGCTGTCCTGAGTATATTATATCATAGTATGTTGTATTAGGCCAAGGCTAGGACTGATACATTTTTAATGGACCAAAACTAGTTAAATAAATGGTACGGAGCTCCGCAAGAACTTTCTTGCTCTGTTGTTTAAAATGGAGATATTTACTCAAAACTCGTAATATATGTGAAACGAAATAATAAACACCAGCAAACCAAAGCATAAATTGCACTATATTTTTGGAAAACATTTTTTGAGTCCCGGTTTTAAATTTTATTTTTAAAGAATTAATGTATTCATGTGTATGTTTGGGGCGATAAAAAAGATCAATACTGAGTCCACAAGGGTCAATACTTCGTATTCAAATTTCTCCTTCCGGTTAAAATTTTCAACATTTTATCAGGAGTTGCACAACGTCATCTCATCGCATTGCTATTAAATTCCTCATTTATTAATCTTGACCAATGAAAAATGTAAATATTGACTATTGAGTCTAAAATGGAGATAGATCATTGTTGTACAAACATTTTTCCTAGAAGGTTTAAAGAAAAATAACATAAACCTTTTGAGAGACTTATATTTAATTACTCTATGGCATTGGAGAATTATTGCGTTAAAACTTAAGTAGTATCTATTTACAACTAAAGCTTACAAAAGTGTATTAATATATTTGCCAATATCTCAGAAACTGTTGGTTTTATAAAAATATATTTCATATAAAATTTTTGTTTTATTTTTAAAAGTAGACCTACTACAATTTTGAGATAATAAGTTATTTAATATCTCAGTTGTGGAGCTACGGAAATTTCAGCTTCTGTAAAGTACCCCAAATTAATTTTCATGGGAAAATGAAAATAGCCAGTTTATTTATAATCTTAATTAACGCCTAGATACGAGTTTTAATCAAAATCTTTAGAGCCGATTTTGAGGAAATCAATTTTTTCTCTTTTTGCCCTTTATTAAAGTACTCTTAATTTTAAGTTTAAAATGACACACAGACAGACGGCATTGCAAAGTCCACTTTTTATGGTTGAGGGGTCTTGAGACGTCGACATCCATCAACATTTCAGGTTATATTTTTTTTACGGTCGCAATACTTTCTTTACCTTTTGTGTTCGAAAATTAAAAAAATATAAATATTTGCATAAAACCTGAAAGTTATTGGTTTTATAAAAATATGCTTCGAATAAAATATTTGTATTATAAATATATCTACGTATTTGTAATTATAAGTAATTTCATATCTCAAATAGTTTAAGAGATATAATCAAAAATGATAATTTACGCATCAGACCGGAGCCCTTCAAGTCATTTTGCCGAATTATTGAGAGTATCCATTTAGTTTGGAATATTTATAAGTGTTTATAGATGAAATATAATCAAAATCGTTAGAGCCAAATTTGAGAAAATCTTCTTTTTCGTTTTTTGCCCTTGAGTAAACTAGCCTTAATTTTAGGGTTAGATATCCAATTCCAAAAAAACCCTCGGGGCAACGCTATGAAAACCATAGATACAAAGTTTTAGCCCAATCGGTAAAATAGTTTAAGTTCTAATTGGAGGTACAGACAGATAGATGGAAATTCAAAAACAACTTTTTTTAATTCGGGGAGGGNGTCATGAAACGTCATGATTCATCAAAATAACGAGTTAGATTTTTTTGACGATCACAATACTTTCTCTACCTGTAAGATAGCGAGAAAGTAAAAATGTAAGATTAAAAAAAAAAAAAATGTGTTTATACATTCATTCTCAAGGGTCAATAAGAACTCTTTAAAAAGGCAATTTACTATTTCAAAACATCAAAAGATTTCCCGGTGACCCGGATGTCTTCAATCACGGTTTGGTCACCCTATGTCTAATGCCTTATGGGTTTAAAGTTTATTAAATGTGATGTGTATTTTTATGACAGATTTGTTTCTATTTGTTTTACGTTCCAAGAAAATCATGCATGACAAATTTTAGAGGAATACACAATACCACATCCAGCCCAAGGCTCTGTTAATTACTGTTGAACCTTCTGCTCTATAGTTGCTTCTCCGTCATTCGAACATTATTGTAACTGTCATTTCTGTCTCTAGACAATTTGTTTCCCACTTATTTAGTTTACATAACATTTTCATTTTCTTGGGAGCATGAGTAACTCATAAATATCGTCACATTTCTTTGCTAAATTTACAAATTTTGAGTTAATAAATGGCTGTATATTCAATTTGTTGTAGATTTTAACAGTTTAAATTTATAAAAATATAATAAGTAGTTAAACCTTAAACATTCAAACTTGAAGTGTGGTTCAATACTATACAAAAAGGCTTCAAACAAAAATATCGGTAAGAAAATCCGTAGATATAAATAGTTAAGTATTTTTACAGACGACACCAGCAGTCATTTTCCTATATGGTGTTTGGATATTCGTGAAACGGGCAGTTTCATTATTGAAGTCTAACAAAATAGGTCTATTCAATACATTAACACGCTGTTTATGGTTTATCCTAACTTATCTTTTAGAAAAATATTTCATTAAGAACTCTTGACCTTAAATGATCAGCTATAGAAACAGGAAAACCTATTTTCATGATGACGATAATTTCTTCAATCACCAAAACTGGTAACTTTAAATAACTGAGCAGACTTACCAAAGATTTCAGACTGTAACAAAGTTGACCGTGGCCAAGATCGGGCCTGCATGGTAATTGTCTATCCTATATACTAGCTTGTTAGTTGTATGTACCTTTGAATAGGGGACATATCTTGAAGACTGTGAGACAACCACTGCTACTGAACTGTCCCAGAACGGTCTCCATGAAGAACAAGGGGATTCCACACAGGAACAACATCAGCAGGTATGGAACAAGGAACGCTCCTGGTGGACAAACAACGCATCACACAGGTGGAGAGGTTAGTAGGTAACAACATCAGCAGGTATGGCACAAGGAAATCTTCTGGCTTATAAATTTAATATTTAATATTTTATTACCTGGTTCAGTGGGCCAATGGTCTAAGGCGCCACTTTCGTGGAAAAATAGACTGTCAATGACGGGGATGACGTGGTTCAATCCCGTTTGGGTGTAAGGTCATTTAATGTTAAATCACCCAATTCAATTGTTTGTTGTTGCTGACCCATTTAAAAAAAATGAAATTTTTATATGTGATAAGTTGATATTCCAAAATAATAAATCCAAAACGATTTTTTTTACTGCCGCCAGATTGGATTTACATATAAACATGGCCACTGCCGTGTGGCAAAATCAACCATTTCAGGTATTTAGAATTATTTTAATAACTAAGTCTCCATTAACGATTTAAATCTCTACATGACGTCGTTGTAAATAGGACACTGTGAGATATCTAGAACATGACTGAAAATAAAATATAATATTATTTTTATGTCTTATATTATAGTAATAATATTTAGCTTAACTTTGGGATTTTTTTCATTTTCAGACAATCTTACTTTATTTCCAAATTGAAAAAAACATATTGAAATTTTGAGAGGGGTAAGTCTACATGGAATACCCTCGTAAAACTCTTCCATTCATTTCCTTCTTGGTGAAAAAGTCCCTTCAAGTTTAGTTTGAAAAAAAAGAAAAAACATATATATTTTATTCAAGAAGCAATAAAAAAAGGGTTAAGTGTAAACATTTTAAAATTTTGGTAAAAGCTTTCCATTATGACCCTAAACACACCAATAAAATTACTATGTGTGTTTTTTTTATTGGTTTAGTTGCGGTGGCTGACCAGAGATGTAAAAAAAATTGTGATTTTTGTGAGATGTAATCTAAGTGAATTGTGGCACATAAGGGTCAACCATATTATTCATCTGACACTGATTTATTCTAAATCTGTCCATAATTACTCTCAAGTATGTTATGGAAACAATTTACAAAATGTTTTGATACCCTAAATTTTATGCAAACAAAAAAATAATCTTACTTTGGTGTTTTTCTGTGATAGTTTTTACTAACTATTATTTTCTTTCGCTACTGCAAAAATGTTATTGTGCCAACTGCTTTTCTTCACAATAAAATAAGTCACTTTCTTAAATGTTTACATAACAGTAAGCTTAGTTCTTCACTTAATTTTTAATTTATATTATGGGTTCTACCAGTTGTTACCAAACTTAAATCGGGGG
>CABFVZ010004003.1:0-30000 GCA_902151445.1 Timema monikensis | reverse complement strand
TATTTATAATGTCTTCTATTTGTTCATATATCCTGTCTACCTCTTCCTCATCTGCGCCAAATATAGACATATACACTTTAATGATCAAGATATCAACTGGGTTCCTCAATATCCTGATGGCCAGCCCCTTATCAATTACAGGTATCACCTTAAGTATATTTTATCCCAGTACTTTCCTATACAGTTGTCCAGCGCCTCCTTCCTTATTCTAACCTCCTTTATTAATCATTTGTACTCTCCGGACCCCACTTCCCCTTCTCCCCACCGTCATACTGCACCTCATCATAGAACGCTGATGTTGTATCTCTCCATTTTTTTAACCTCTCTAATTTTCCTTTGCTATTTATTATTCTCACATTCCAAGTTCCAATCCTCAGACCAGATATTTTCTTCTTCCTATTGTTATTCTTAGCTCTCACATCGCAATTTTCACTTGGGAGAGTGCACTCCCTCAGATCCGATTGGGGGCGTTCTACTCCGGAATATTGCCTCTAAGTGAAGTAGCCTTTGCTCTCTCGCGACAGTTTCTCAGGTCCAAATTGTCCATATTCTGTATTACAAATATCTTATCCTATTTTACAGTTTACCGTAACCCACCGATTACTCCTTCACAATCTCTTAGCAATCAACTTTCAGTTAATGACATTTCTGCCAGCTTCCATATAACATTCGCTCTGATACAGCCAATGAAACGTTGATCCTTGGTGTCATTCAGTAGGCTCAACATGGTTCACCAATCAACCTGAACTGTAAAAACGTTCATATTAACAAGGAACAAAGTCACACTGCATGTACAGCTGTTGGTGTTTCCCACAGACCCATGGACAATGGTTATGTGTCACTTTGTGTATGCTAGTTCTGTCCTGAGGGACAGGGGATAACACTAGGGGTTTTAATGCTGTGGTTTCCCCTTGCCTCTCGCATCCTATGCCGTTGAACTCTGGAAGGTTCATGCACCTTTAGAGATGATTTATCACTCCAAGGGCAAGAAGGTACTTCTGAGCCCTACCATTTCCTTTGCCTTACAAATATGACTTTGGATATAGCAGAGAATGTTTATCCCAGCATTTAAACGGTACCCTCCTACATTAGCCGCAAGCTTCGCCCGCCCTTTACCACATATTTTGGCTTCATTGAGTACAGGACCAATTTACATTACCTGTATCCTCAGCCACTCTAGAGTACCGTATAATATGTCAACATATAATGACCAAGTTAATTATTCCTCCACCAGACTACACCAGTGATAACGTTATTAAAATAACCTATTACAAAGATGACCGTAGCTTGGCAATCGATCTTGGATCAAGTTTTGTCAACTGAAAATTAAGATAGTCATTTACCAATGGCTTTCTTCAAAACAAGCTATCACACGAAGTTTGAAAGAGTAAGATTAAATTAACATATGTTTAAAAATAAGTAATACACCAAAACTAAAGGAGAGTGTGAAAGTAACTTTTTTGCTTAGTAAATTAAATTTAATTATTTAAGGTTTCTTCATTGCTAATGGGTCGTTTATCAGCTTGTTTTATTTCCTGACATATAAATGCTTTGAATAAGGTATCTTCAACAAGTAATTCGTAGATCCTTTAAAATTTGATAAAATTTCAAGGCTAGAAAAAAAAATCCCATATAATTTAAGCCTATTATAATGCACTAATTAAAAATTTGTGTTGATAGCTAATCATACTTTATTTTAGACACTGAGCTAAACACTATTTTATATGTTAAGTTTAAGATTTGTATTGTTATTTTTAAGCAAAAAAAGGTGTAATAATGTTTTAGATATTATATTTTTATCACTTTAGCCATATCATATTTTACGCACATTTTTATTTTCAGACTTGAATCATTTTATTAAGATATCATAGAAAAAAAGCTAAACATTTAGATTACTCTAATGTCTATGATTATTTAAAATAAACTTATTTTTCAATTAATTTATCTTTTAAAATTGATTGACAGCCCCTGCCGTCTAGTGGTCAGAGTTCCTGACTACAAATACAGAGGTCCCTTTTTCGATCACCAGTGCTTCCAAAATGTATCTGTGAAGCAGTGGGTCTGAAATGGGGTCAACTCAACCTCGTGAGGACAAATGAGGAGCTACTTGGATAAATAGGTACATTATTTTTATTATAATTATCTAATGGCTGATTAATGAATAATTTGGGCAATCATTTCTTACCAAATATTTTATATTAGTCAATAAGTACACAAAAAAATCATCAAAATGTGTAATTAAAATTAACTAAGAAAGTTACAAAAATAATATGTACACTCTGTTTATCTGAAATATAACAGGCTTAACTGTTAGGGCTCCACTATGGTGTAGCATATAAGAAAGGGCCTTGTGTAGTCAACTAAGAAAATATTTTAAAATTTAATATATTCTACGACCAAATGTATTCATTAGATATTTGTATCTGTGAAATAGTCTGAATACTTGACACAAATTAATCGAACCAGTTGTTTAACATTAATTTATTCTTAAATTAACTCAGCATGAAACTAGGAACTTGTGTGACCTTGTTACTCTATCAGTGAGTGATTGCAGCGGGGGCTAGAAGTGTTCCAGAAGTTAACATTGTAAATTGGAGGGCGGTGCAAGGTCTACACGACCTAGAATACTATACAGGGGGTCGCAAACTCAGCAGGGGACAATTTATAGAAGATTAAGAGTGTTTATCAGCTGAAACCTAACTTAAACTATCTCATTAGGAGAACATGTGGAAGAGGATGATTGCATTTAAAGAGGGATGGGTAGACACAGTGTGGATAAGAAATAAGCCACATCCCCCACTACACCCCCTTATTCCCCCCCTCCTCCCCACACATACACACTCTGGTCAGAGATCAAACTCAATATCTCCGAGTTTGAGTCAAACACACTAGCCCAAACTTAACTTTGTAGGTCAGAGAAGAGTTTCTACTGCTTTGTGGTGAAATAATATCGAGAGGGAATCAATTTGTGTAAAATATCGCATTTGTATTACGCCCACAACATTATTAAAGTAACCCGCCTCGGTGGCGTAGTTAACTAACGCGATAGTTCCGTGTTGAGCTCGACTGTCAAGGACAGGGAGATCACGGCTCGAATCTAGGTCGGATGAACGAGGGGAAGAGGGGATGTTGCTAAATAGTTTTACACTCTCCCTCCATGAAAAAACGGGTTCACTTCCTTTAAATTCTACCTTCCCAATTCCCAAACCATTAGCGTAATTAGTGCTTAAGCGTATAATCCTAATGGGCAGTAAGACGCGGTGCTAAATTAAATTAAAATATTAACGTGGACTAACTCATTATAAATATCCTTATACAACATATTTATAAAAATCAAAATCTTCTCGTTATAATTTTCAGACAGATTAGTCATTTTTAAATCCATACCTAAATATATCAACAATGAGCTTCACTCGCGTGATTTCAAAATAATCAGTTATTTCAAGGATTCTATTAATCTTGAAATCGTTAGGCATTTGGTATTTCTTGAACTCCGAAGATATTTTCATTTAAAATAAAGTACAAATAAAATATAAAAACAATTTAAATAGTACACTTTTTAAAAAGGGTTTATTTTCTAAAGTTGTGTTGGTAGCTTTATTTGATATACAACGTGTCTCGCTACCATTTCCGGCTATCTTTATATTTATATTAATAATGTAGGATTGAAAAAAGTAGGAATCAGAGGAACTTGACCAACTTTTGCATTATTCCACGAGATAGATGGCTTTAATCAGAATTTTAGGTAAATTTGTTTTGATAACAATTTTCTATGTAAAAAAGGTGCTGACTCCAAGAATACTAGTATACACCAATCCAGAGAAGGTATTAACTCGAACCCGGGATTAGAACCTTGGTCGGGTCTATCGAGAGTAATTTTTCCTAAATGATTTCCTCTCTCTTTCTGCTTGAATGTGGGTATATTACCTCTAAAATGCTTCCTTCCCCATTCCTATCACTACACCATTATAGTAATTATCATATATGCGTATAACCTAATCAGTTAGTAAGCTGTGGTGGTAATAAATAAATAAATATACATATATATGTGTGTGTGTGTGTGTACATATGTTATTGGCTTATTTATTAGCTCTTTCTATTCGTTTACAATCAGTCGTAGCACACGTCGGTTTATGTTTTGTTTAGAAAAGGATTATCTAAACCAATAAATGTTCGAAAACGTCATTTACCCCATTAAAAATTAAGTATAAATAAAGCGTAAGGAATATCTTAGGACTTATGATTGCAGACGATAATGAGGCTATGATTTCGACAAACGGGTGGAATGATTAAAATTAATCCATAATGCAAAACCAAATTAATGTCTACGTACAGTTTTGACTAGAAATAAGTTTTGGAAACATAGTTATGATTTCAATGGCTCTAAAAAACATTAAAATAATCTATCAAACACTCTCTAAAGTTTAACCATATTCATAAAAATTGTAATTAAAAATAATTAAATATCATTAATTATTTTAACTAACTTAAGATCATTCATATTTCATTGTCTTATTACAAAAGTTAAATAGTTTAACATATTTCACAAAGTGAGGTTTTTAAGTTAATATAAATACTATACGTTTATATAATTAATTAGTTCTATACCAAGCATTAGACATTAAACAATTTGTTTGTTTAGAACATACATTAGAACATAAATTTGCAATTTCGAATAAGTTTGCATTTTAAAGTTAATTTGTACAATAACATGGAATTATTAATCCAACATTAATGTTGACATATATTAAGGTACTTTCAAATTTTCCTTTTCCCCAATGAATATTTAAGAAGTAATTAATATAGGAACATTTTGAAAGTAGGTCTACTTAACATCCAAAATTCCCTTCAATAATTCATTCACGCAATATATCTTGTCTGAAAAGCTAAACTAAGTTCTTGAAATTACTTGAGCTATAAATGAGAGTATGAATGAGCGTGTAAATAGTTTTCTACTTATTTGAATTTTCTTCTATTAACATTTGTTTGTTTTTCAAGAAATGTAATATTGTATGTTGTATTCGATCGTGGCTAAGTGGAAGATAAGTCTAATGCCTTAACTCCGCCAGATAAAGACTATTATTACTACTACCACTACTTGGTGGCACTGGCTGGGAATGGTATCAGCTATATAAATGGCTCTAAAGATGTCGGGATATTGAGCAGAATACGTACCACCACCATTTCTGTAGCACAAATAAGGGAAACGCCACACGTTGCCGATGCCGATGGCATATCCTAAACAGGATAGCAGGAACTCTGTCTTACACGCCCAACTCCCTCGCTCAGGTACTGACGTCACATCCTAGAACAAGACGCTCCTTTACATGGACTAGGAGGTGTTATTCAATGTCTCTATGTCTAAACTAATATAGTTGTATGTGACTTTTTCAATGGAATGGAGAACTACTTACTAATTTGGACCTTGTTTGTGAAGAGTATATTTTAAATTACCATATGGGATTCAAACACGAGCATCAACGTGGATGAAATGGGAGAGTACATATTATAATAGTTTCACCCTGGTATCTAGATAAAACAATTCAAGTTACCAATACCAGTATTTTTGAACTAGTGTTATTAGCAGTCTATTGTTGCATGTGTAGTAATAAAGAGTATTGTTGGAAATGTGTTGTTAGCAGTTTATTGTAGCGTGTGTAGTAATTAGGTGTGTTGTTAGCAGTTTATTGTAGCGTGTGTAGTAATTAGGTGTGTTGTTAGCAGTTTATTGTTGCATGGGTAGTAATAATATGTGTTGTTAGCAGTTTGTTGTTGCATGGGTAGTAATACATAGTATTACTGGATATGTGTTGTTAGCAGTTTATTGTTGCATATGTAGTGATAAATAATATTTCTGGATATTTGTTGTTAGTAGCTTATTGTTGCGTATGTAGTAATAAAGAGTATTTTTGGATATGTGTTGTTAGCAGCTTATTGTTGCGTATGTAGTAGTATAGAGTATTGTTGGATATGTGTTGTTAGCAGTTTATTGTTGGGTGTGTAGTATTTGGAGAGTACTGTCAGTTGTGTAGTTTTATAAGTGCAGTGTTGGATGTGTATTGTTGGGTATACACAATGATGGGAGTGTAGTGATGCAAGTATTGTGCTAGTAATGTAGGTTTGTATATTAATATGAAAATTAATATAAAGTCCCCATGACAACACTTAATATTGTTTCTATTGTTTTCAACTAATACGATTGTGCTCTTATTAAACACTAGACAACAATATCATGGTTAAGTGGTTAAGAGCCACCTGTCAAATATTATGGTTTTAAAGTCTCAATTTAGAAGACGAGACCGAAAGCTTTTATCTTCAGATGGTCTACAATCACTTCTTCAAAGACATTGGTTTGAATCTCAAAGGGGTCTAATTTATTCAGTGTCAGCAGGACGCAAAACCAGATGTTACATGTGATTAGCTTTATAACAGATATAAACTGTAATGAAAATATAAAATAATAAGACTACTCATTTCATTTAAAAAAATTATTCTTAAAAAAATACTCTTTGTGATATAGTTTTTACTTCATAGAAAGTATAATTATTGACAATGTTTTTGGTATACAGATTAATCTAGCCAGAACTATTTAAATGTACACTTCGTTTATCCTGAAATATGGCATTGTTACCTTACTTATTTCCACAATGGTGCAGCTCATTATGATAGGGCCCTGATGGATACCATTAAGGTAAGATTCTAAGACTCAATGGTAAAAGAGTGTAGCCAACATTATTTAGAAAACATCTCTTAAGATTTTACTCACTATAGATCCTTATCCAAAATATAAATGAATAGATACCAGTTCACTATCTTGTTGTTATAGTCAAAGAGTAGTAGACATAATATTATCTGATGGTTACGAAATTAATTAAAATTAATTTCATAAAGTAATACGTCAGGTCATGCAATCTGTAACAGTCGCTATTGATAGTATAAATGCTAATAGCTTAAAATCAATATAATTATCAAGAACTATTAATAATCTACTTAAACTGATATTTTTGTATTTGGTAAACTGAACTTGCTAATATGTAGTTGATTTCCTTCTCTGTCTATTGCCCCATGTTGGCTACTGTAGAATTGTGACAGATTAGCAGATATTACACTAACATGTTACTGTAGCTACATGCTCTGACGTCTGACCCATGCTAGCTACTGTATAACTATTCAAGTATAAGAGATGTTACTCTATCATGTTACTGTAGCTACCTGCTCTGACGTCTGACCCATGCTAACTACTGTAGAACTGTTCGAGTATAAGAGATGTTTCCCTAGTTGTTGCTGTAGCTACCTGCTCTGACGTCTGACCCATGCTAGCTACTGTACTAGTCTAGGAGATGTTTCCCTAGTATGTTGCTGTAGCTACCTGCTCTGACGTCTGACCCATGCTAGCTACTGTACTAGTCTAGGAGATGTTTCCCTAGTTGTTGCTGTAGCTACCTGCTCTGACGTCTGACCCATGCTAGCTACTGTACTAGTCTAGGAGATGTTTCCCTAGTATGTTGCTGTAGCTACCTGCTCTGACGATTGCCTCATGCTGGCGACTGTAGAACTGTGCCAGTCCTGTATATAGACTAGAGAAGAGCTCCAAGTGGTGTGACCTCGGCACCCCCTCTCTACCTACAGCACCAATCCTGACCCTCACGCTCAATGATAATAGATAATTGAGTTTGATTGCGAGAAGTAGTGATTCACTCGTTAAAAAAACTTCCTCAAAATAGTGAACGAGTTCAAGTTCACCTAGAATTATAATAATTCACAATTTCAAGTTCATCTAAAATCGAACGATTCTGATTCTTAGTTAATATTTAAATCTTTCATTAATCTATTTATTAATGAAAATTAAAAGTGTTCAAGTTTTACCTCCATAATATATATCAGTTATCACAATAAATTTTATTTGAATTTACGTTATAATAAACCGTTTCAGGTGTTTCATGGCCTCAGGCGTCAGTCGCGCAATACACAGGATTTCCAATCATGAGGAGATGGTGGTTTGAATCCCAGTCGAGGCGAGTGGTTGGATTATAAATGGTTTCAAGTTCACATATTTTTATCTTACATTCTACTATTTTTTATCACAACGTCTTACTATCCGTTTGGGCTATACGAATATCTACTATTTCACTATTGTATTAGGGATGAGGAAGATGAATTTAGAGGGAGCGTACCCATATTTTCGTGGGGTGAGGGTGGAAAACCATTTCTAAAAAAAACCCATCCTCAATACTCCCACCCTGGATTCAAATCCCCGATCTTCCTTTCATCGGTAGTCCAGTCTATTAAGAGAGTGATGCCTTGGAGTGTTTGACACTGCGGCCACCAGAGGGGGTTAAATTCTACCTTTCCTAGTCCATTTTCCATTAGTGTAAACACGCGGGTAGCCCCTAACGGGTAGTAGGACATAGCGAGCAAAAAGCAGCTTCTAGCCACAAAATAACAATAATAGTAGTATTAAAAAAAAACCTTATATGTATGTTATTAAAAGTTTCAGCAATAGTGTTAATAACATTTTAGGGTTTCAAACACATTGTCTACTTACGAATGTCATTTTACTGGCAAAACAACTTAGTTATAAATTATTTATGATGCTTGAATTTGAAAAAGTTCTCTCAAAGTTTGCAAGAAAAAGAACTTAATTCAAATGAAAGTATTATTTCCGATTAATCATAAACCAACATGATTGCAGGAATCAGCAGAGTGTGAGATCTCTATAGGAGTAAGAGGAAACAGTGTTGACTTCTCTGCCAAACGAATTAGTGCTACTGTCAATACGATATTTTCTTTAATTTTTGATATTTAAAATCTCATTTTATTTGAATTCGCTATTTTTTCTATAAGTTGCTTTAAAAACTGTAAAAACTGAAATTTAAAACACCTAATTATTGCTTTTATGTTTTTGCTTTATTTAATAATAAGTTTGAGAGCTTTACAATGTGTATTTACCAATTTATCCATAGCCTCTGTCACAATCACCAATAATGGTGAATGCTACAAGCATAAGTTAGATTAGGCTTTGGTTGACAAATTTATATTTATATTTCAACATATTGTACTTTTTTGGGATGTTATTAATACAAATAACTCGTAATAATGACATAAACAAATTTTTTTAAATAATTCTTTTAGCTACCTATTAAAATATTTAGTAGACTTGTTAGTTAATATGAAATTATTACTCAAGCCATATACATAATAATATTTGAAACAAAATGTTTAGTGGCTTAGCCTACATTAACCTTCATTAACCCCACAAAGAAGTATTTACATCCTAATACTTCTGTTTCTCTCTCTTGCGATTGTGCATTAATTTCTGAGATCTAAAATTAGAACTAATGAAATAATGTATACAAGATGTAGATACAAGATACAAATGTACTTGGTACAGTTTTGCACTAAACTTTTTTAAAATTCCCGCTGATAGCGTTAGTTCATCTGCCCTCCACCTAGCGCTCAAATTTCTCTTCTAGCCATAATACAGAGTTACCATTCTATACCTTTATTATCGATGGGAATCAGGCATGTAATTTGATCCTTGATTATTTTCAACGCTAACTAAAAACATCACCTGATTATTATTAGTAAGTTTTATTTTCTAGCGGATAAACTAATATAACTACTTTACTTTCTCGCTATCTTACAGGTACAGAAAGTATTGTGATGATAAAAAAAAATCTAACTCAAGATTTTGATTAATTTCGACGTTTCATAACTCTTAGAATCCGAAAAAGTGTTTTTTGAATTGCCGTCTGTCTATCTGTATCTAGGACTAAAACCTAAACTATTTTACCGATTGGGCTAAAACTTGGTATCTAGGGTTTTCATAGGGCTGCCTCGAAGTTTTTGGAATTGGATATATAACCATAAATTAAGCGTAGTTTAATGAAGAGCAAAAAAAGAAACAATAGATTTTCTCAAAATCGGCTCTAACAATTTTGGTTAAAATTCGTATCTAGGCGTTGATTAAGATTATAAACAAAATGGCTATCTTCATTTCCCAATAAAAATAACTTTTAGGGTTCTTTGCAGAAGCTTAAATTTCCCTATTTCCACAACTATTTCAGATACTAAATAACATATCATTGCAAAATTGTAGTACTATTAAATATAAACTTTAATAGGAAAATATATTTATAAGCCAATATTTTCGGAGATATTGGCAAATATATTAATACAACTTTGTGAGCTTTAGATGTACAGAGATACTATTAAAGTTTTAACACAGTAATTCTTGAATTCCATAGAGTAAGTAGATAAGTAAGTCTCTCAAAAAATTTATGTGCTTTTATCTTTAAGCTCTTAGGGAAAATGTTTGAACAGCAATGATCTATTTTTATCATTTTAAACTCAATAGACAATCTTTACCTTTTTTATTTTTCTAAATTTATAAATGAGTAAATTAATAAAAATGCAATAACCCTAAGATGTGCAACCCCTAATAAAATTCCGAAAATTTTAACTGGAAATCAAAATTTTAATACGAAGTATTTACCCCTGTGGACCCAATATCAATCTTTTTTTTGGTCCAAATATACTAGCGAGGACTTTAATTATTTAAAAAGAAAATAGTAAAATTTAAATCCGGGAATAAAAATGTTTAACATGAGTATAACACAATTTTTTCTCAGGTTTGCTAGTGTATATTATTTCCTTTCACATATATTACGAGTTTTGAGTAGATATCTACATTTTTAAACAATGGAGTGAGAAAGTCCCTGTGGAGCTCCATATCATATATTTATTATAATCTTAACCAATGTAAAGAGAATAGAAAGGTAGCGCCATTTGTAGGAATTTGATTATGTCTTTGCTTACGTCACCCAAGTCACAACAGGTATAACCATATTCATACTAAGACAGCCAAACATACATATTTTCACAATTAAGTAGAATAATGACATAATTGGGCATTGGTGGGAATTCAACGATTTATCTCTTATTTAAAGTACCAAAATGTGATCTGAATTTGAAAAACATAATTTGTCTACCATATAACTTTGCGTAGGAAAAAATAATAAAATATCAAGTTTAACCCGCCTTAAATCGTGAAATGTAATGATGTGAAATCATTGAAAAGATATTTATAGCTTGTATATATTAATACTTATTAAAATTGTGAATAAATATTTTTTATCGTCGAATCACCTTACACATCGCTGAAAAATAGAATCTGCGCTAATATCGAACCAAGCAAAATTTATAAAAGTAGCTAGTGGTTTTTAAATCACGTGGTAATGGCTTAGATTTACTTAACTAAGTATAGAAACTTTGCTCGAGTATATGGGGTACAAAACCACCATTAACTGGGCGGGCAAATCCATAAGAGAAATATTTACTTACATAATCAATGGCATTAGGAACTCAAAAGTGCATTGCAGGGCTTACAAAAGCACGTCACATATCCCTATCTTGAGATAGATCTATCCAGCCCACCTCATTACACCATATCTCTATCTTGAGCTAGTTCTATCCAGTCAACCTCATTACACTCTATCTTGACCTAGATCTATCCAGAACACCTTATTACACCATATCTCTATCTTGAGGTAGTTCTATCCAGTCCACCTAATTACACCCTATCTCTATCTTGAAGTAGTTCTATCCAGTCCACCTCATTACAACTTATCTCTATCTTGAGGTAATTCTATCTAGTCCACCTCATTACAACATATCTCTATCTTGAGGTAGTTCTATCCAGCCCACCTCATTACACCCTATCTCTATCTTGAGGTAGTTCTATCCAGTCCGACTCATTACACCCTATCTCTATCTTGAGATAGTTCTATCCAGTCAGTTTCATTACACTCTATCTCTAACTTGAGGTAGTTCTATCCAGTCAGTTTCATTACACTCTATCTCTACCTTGAGGTAGTTCTATCCAGTCCACCTCATTACATCATATTTCTATCTTGAGGTAGTTCTATCCAGTCCACCTCATTACTGTGGTAAAAAAATCATGTGAAAAGAGAAATGTGTGTTTAGTTATGAATTATAATTTTCTGTGTGTCTAATATTAGTGTCTTCTTAATCTTGTTCACTTAAAACAGTTAATGTCAAGATTTACAAAGATTGTGTTTTTGTTGGGCGCCATCCCGAGTATCTAAGGAAAAAATAATAATCAAAAAGAAAAACATTTACCTCGGCTAATTCAGACAGTGGCACGACGACTCTCAATACTCGAGACCACTGGGGAAACTTAAAACTAAAAACATGAACAATTTTGATAAAAATGGATTGTTGGAACCAAATGTAGTATTTTAGACAACAATAAAAATAAGTATATAAGATAACCATTGTTGGATTTATTGTTTTTTCCTTATTCACCCCACATCCCAATCCGACCTATGGAATTCCGGATAATTATAATTCTAATTTAACAAAGTATAAAATAATATTGTTGAGTCAAAAAAGAAGAGAAAAAATATATAATCAATAAAATCAATAATTAGATCATAAAATAAAATGTTACTTAATTCTCTGCATTAGTCTGTCTTTTTGAAAGTTCGTAAATGAATTCTGATTTTGATAGGAGAGAAAAATAAATTAAAAAATGAAGAGTTGTCTTGACCTCACCCATGAATTAGTCCATATTGAAACCCCAACTTCAGAAATTTGTTTCACTTTAGTAATTCAAAATTCTTCCACAATTTAAACGAAAATAAATAGTCTAGTTCTTGCACACACACTTAGCTTTCCATTTTTGCTACTTGTACTTTCATTTACAACCTTTAATTCACTTTAAAATAATTTGAATTAGGATCTCCACAGATTTGACTCCATGTTAGACCAACACCGAGGAAGAAGACTCAGTCTCCTTCAAAAAGTCTTCCAAAGTCAAATTTAAAAATGTTCTATTCCTTACTTCCAAGTCCAAATAGAAAACTAATATATTAAACCAAAAGATAAAATGTTGGATATGGACTAGGAAAAAAATCAATTACAATGCAGGTAAAATATAAATATTGAACTGTATGCTAATGAATGTGAACAGTGTTTTCTTAAAGAATTAAATGTTTATTTCCATCTGTCAAAATTGAAAAGCGCGCTAGCTTTGAATTATTTACATTGTGCCTTGTTTCTTCTTTTACCATCACGAGAATCGCTACTCACTTGTTTAACATATCTGCGCATGCGTTGAAATCAAACATGGCTCACGTTTATCATAAATTAAACAAGAGTCAAATAAACTTCCTAGAAGGATAATTAATATATTTAATAAAAGGTAAGTGTTATTCCTTAAGTCAAAATTCCTTATTTAAATTTATTTAAAACAATGTTATACGTAGTTCCTTCTGTCCTTTTACTTTCTTAAATGGATGTAAATAGTATTATTTGTCAGGCCGGCAATACAGCGACCGAACTTTGTAGTGTTTAATTTCACACGAAATTAAATTGGAAACTATTCACAAAAGGTATAAAAATATAGATAAATACATGGTAGGGTGGCAAATTACGTCACAGTACACCCTATCTCTATCTTGAGGTAGTTCTATCCAGTCCACCTCATTACACCCTATCTCTCTTGAGGTAGTTCTATCCAGTCCACCTCATTACACCCTATCTCTATCTTTAGGTAGTTCTATCCAGTCCACCTCATTGCACCCAATCCCTATCTTTAGCTAGTTCTATCCAGTCCACCTCATTACACCTGAGAGTAAGTAATATATTATGTAATTAAATTATGTAATAATAATTAGTTTTTTAGAATCTTTTGGGATATTGTCTTTTTTTTTTAGACGTGATTGTGTGTGTAGGCCTGTGTGTGTGTGTGTGTGTGTGTATATATATAATTTGAAAACAATATATATAATTAAAATAGTTTCTTATAAACGTTTAGTAGTAGAATTTTGATATTTTATTGAGTTAATTAGTTCAATTGTATATTTGTGTTCTATAAAATATATTATCTTAATCTGATTTTAAAGTTATTTATATTAATTTTAAAAAAAATTGGAGACAATTAAATCCCATTTAGCTATTGATCTAATTAAAGTGTTGTTTTTTGATGTTTTCGAGTGGTTGTGGCAGATGGTTGTACATTTGGTAGCCATGGAATGAGAGTGTGTATTCTCCGTACTCTGTTCTAATTGACTTTATATATTCATTACCAGCATGTCTTGTGTGTTAACTGCTGAGTGGGGTTTTTCTCAGACCAATTCTTCATTCTAAAGTGTACAAATAGTTAGACCTTGAGTTTGGGAAGACCAAGATTAGTTCTATGTCATTTTATGTGTAAAGGACTTCTTATTCACTTAGACGCGTATGTACTAATTACGTTTGTGAGTTAGGGATGAGTAAGGTTTCATTTTAAGGAAGTGTACCCAAATTCACGTGAAAGTAGAGTGGAAGCCATTTATAAGAAAACACCCTAAGTACACTCAAGCTGATCTCGAACTCCTATCCACTTGTCATTGGCAGTTTAGTCTCACACGAGGGTGATGCCTTAGACCGTGCGGCCACCGAAGCAAGCTAAGTTTCTGTTAGTGTATGTTCTTTATTCCTTTGTTTTGTGCAACTTGGAGTAGTTGGAGAATATGTGTATTGTTCTTACCAACTAGTGCTGCTGCGATCTATAAGGTAATGAATAATACTATTTTGCAATTTATTATTATTATTATTAGCACCGCGTCTTACTACCCGTTCGGGTTATACACACTTACGCTAATTTGTAATGGTGAATGTGAGATGAAATGGAGGACCTACAGTTTAACATGGAATCCGAACCACGGTGGAGACCTGGCACTCCACACATTCACAAGATGTCTTGTCAGAGGTGAAGGAAGGGTTTGGTAATCAGATAAATCTTTGCCGGGACCGAGGATTGAACCCCGGACCCCAGCATAGAAGTCCGACACCTTACCCCTAGACCGCCAGGTCACCTACTATTTGCAATTTCAAATTCATGTTTAGCTTTGATTGATAATTCCTTTAAACTATCTTCCTGTGACATGACTTTTTATTCTCAGCACCTCCAATTTATTACATACTTTTTAAACTTTCTGTACTAAATACGTTGATGGCACTTAACATACCAACAAATAATTCAAACATTCTTATATAGCTAATATCCCTCTATATCTAAATTTCGTTAAAATTATGAGAATGTAAAATTTGGTTTCACTATTATTGTTAAGAAGTAGAGAAAGGAGATGAGCCAAGTCGAAATGACATACTACTAGCTTCAAACCAACACAGAATACTAGCTTCAAACCAACACAGAATACTAGCTTCAAACCATCACAGACTACTAGCTTCAAACCAACACAGACTACTAGCTTCAAACCAACACAGAATACTAGCTTCAAACCAACACAGAATACTAGCTTCAAACCAACACAGAATACTAGCTTCAAACCAACACAGACTACTAGCTTCAAACCAACACAGACTACTAGCTTCAAACCAACACAGAATACTAGCTTCAAACCAACTATGGGGGAGGATTGAGAAGGGGCGTGTTTGGGAGAACACGTAGGATTGTTAATGGTCGTCATGCGCAGAAGTCTGTTACTGATTTTAAAAAGAGAAGTTATATTCATCTGAGAAAGAATGAAGAGATTTAGCTCTGAATTAGAATTAATCCTAAATAGTAGGTACATAGAATTTAACTTTTCTTCACATAGTAATCTCAATAGATTGAATATTTGTCATGAACATGGTGGAATTTGGTGATAAACTTTTTAAACGAAGAGTTAAAACTATCAAATTCTAGGACAGACTTAACATTCAAAAACTGTTTACCTTATATTGTTAATAAAATAAATAATAATAGCGTGTCCGGGCTACAACAGTCTTTATTTCATTTTCCTGAAAGATTAGCCAGTACTAATGTACTGTACCTTTGCCCAGGGAGTATCCGAATGTACTAATCGTACATCCTTTCCATGGAAGCTCTTGCCATGTCCCGAAGAGACGAGGGGATGATGATAATGAATATTATGGGGGAGCCAATGAAGATCTTAACCTAACTTAAGCCTAATTGACCAAATCCTGGGGACCTTCCCTTTAGAGAAAAATCCCCCATTATCAGCCGATAATCTAACCTGGGCGCTCAAGGTCAATAATCAGCGCCCCGACCACTATACCATGAGGCTGGTTTGGAAAAGCTAAACTCTGTATTTCTACTGGAGAGAGAATTGTATTTGATTTATATTGTCGACATTTTAAATTTATTTTTTGCTATAAAAACTGCAAACATATTGTTCTAAACACACAATCACTAGCCACACTTTAATAGTTTAAACATATCTTAGCCAAACAAACAAGAAAGTTTGATAAAGTTGCAAATATTTTATTATTAGTTTTTAAAGTCTATATTTATTATGATTGAAGGTCTTGACAAACATGTAATAAACCAAATGGTAAGAATAGTAGCATGTATCAGTGTGAAATTATTTGTATCAAATCATTAAAATCTTGCGAATGGTAGATTTGTTCAGTTATGCTGGGTCACAGGAACTGGTACTGCTATTTCCGGTACAGGAGTCTAGATACGCTTTAGTCCAAACCCAAAATGGCAGGTGATAGCTTCAGGTATAGGTAGCGCCAGGGGTGCAGATGCAAGAGTAGGCTCCCCCGTCTTGTTTGGGGGACGTTTTGCTGGAATATGTTTATTTATACAATCATAACTTCACAGCCAGGTGTCTTTATTGATATGTATCACGTATGAATCAACAGAATAATTTACATCTTGGTTATTAATGTTACAAAGATTTTGAGAAATTGTACTTCAAAGGTTGGCCAACTGAGATTTTTTTTTAGCACTACCTGTTCAGGCTGTACGAATATGCACTAATTGTGCTAGTGAGTTAGAGATAAATAAGATTAAATTTTGAGTAAGTGTACCTGAATTTGTGTGGAGGTAGAGTGAAAAACTATTTTGGAAAAACCACCCTCAGTACACCCGACCAAAATTTAAAACTCGATTTTCCTGTCGTCGGTGGTCTAGTTTAGCACGAGAATGACGCATTAGACCATGCGACCACCAAAGAAGGTATGGGAGACTTGAATTTTAAATTTGAATCCTGTTGGAGACAACAATGTAGTCTTCAAGTGGTGATAAAGAGGAATAGATAAGGGTGCTTTGGATTTTAGGATGAAATTCTTCCACTTTTGTTGAGCAGGTACAAATATGTAGGCCGTTAGTAGGCCTATTGTACATTAATTATTTTAGCACAAGTTTTATTAATGAATCAATCTAAGTTGTCTGGAGGGCAAGGTTAATCTAGCAGAAATGCACCCACGTAAGCCTGAACAGAGGGAGAATTACTCACATGTAGAAAACCACCTTCAGACCGGGATTAGATCCCCGGCCTGTTAGTTACCGGTGGCCAAGCCCTATTCGAGTTTAACGTCTGGGAACGCTTGACTTTCGATATTGAGTGTGTCGTTCATAATTAATACTTACACGCTCACACAATGAATACAAACAACTTGTACACACGTTGTTTCCAACACAATAGGTATACTAAATATAACTGAAATACTATTAAATATTTTCTTAAATACTCAAATTAAATATAGTTGATTTAAAAAAAATCTTATTGCGTTGCTATATAAGTCTCACCTGCTTTCTGAGGAGCGTCATATCATATTTGATTTAGTTTGTAACACATTTGAAGCTAAACATAATTTAATAGCATTTAGACATCAATAAAAATAATATTCATAAAATGATTAAAATAATAGATAGTGGTATAAAGTGCATTATGATAGTTTTGATTCTGGTCTTCCAAGGGGCGTAGCGATTCTACAAGATTACAGGAATGTGTGAATCCACAGTAACAGAAAAGTATTCCACACGGCGGAGCCCCAACAAGCAAAGCGAGTCATAGCATACAACGAGTAATTTTTTAATGACAGAATTATTTATTTCCATATACTTGGAGTTTTCATTTTTTCGTGTAGGTATTAAGGCCCGAAATGAAACAATGAGCATGGCGGCATAGCCTAATCTTTTCTGATGGTAAAAATTGCTCTTTAGAAGACATTTAAGATGCTATATCGCGAAAGTGACCTTTGATTCTTCAAGTATGCTCCAATAACATCAATTTAATTCAGACTAAGGATAATCTAAGACGTAACTCTCTCTCACGCACACAAATGTTCTATTTCATTATCTAGTTCTGCATTAGCACGACTCCCCACCCATTGCCATAAACATACAAGATAAACAATTGAATTTTAAATATATTATTTGATTTTTAAGATAATCTTTTGTATTTTTGAGGATATAAAAACAGAGTTTTTAAGTTCATATATTTTATTTTAAGGGCATTTTTTATTTTTGAGAGAATTAATATATTGTTTTTAAATGCATTTTTTGGGGGTTTTAAGGGTCCTCAACTCCCGGTCCCTGATAATAATTATTTTACAGCTACATGACTGATAAAAGTTCTCCGAGGATTTGGGGAGTATCCAGATATTGCAGAACTCACATCTGAAGCGCTTATGCTTCATTTCAATCCTTCACAAAATCTTCTAAAAGCGAAATTAGGCCAAGGAGAGTAATAAAGGGGTGAGGCCATAGGCCTGTTTGTAAGAGGGTCACCTAGGTATCTGAGATAGTGTAAATCAAATGTTGTGTTTAAATTAAATATGGATAAAACTGATAATAGGACATGAGTTTGATATTCACTGGAATTAATATCAAACTACGAAATTTCAGATTCTGAAAAGTAAAAAAAATACACATGATATGATTGATCACTAGATATAAATTAGAAATAAAAGGTGACTAGTATTCGAGCATAAAATGGATTTTTATAGTGTTTTTTAATAGTCTGTCATATTTCACCGTGATAGATGCAGTATCTAGTTCGGTCTGTAGACTATCCAATGCTCTAGTGACATAACGTTGCCCATATTACACTTATGCAGGTTGTCTACACGTCGCGTTGTACCCGTAATGAGATGACGTGATGATAGTAAATAAGGTGGTGTGGGCCAGTGGGCTTAGTTTACCACCACCTGATGATTGTTGGCATAATTCCTCTTAAGAGAAAAATACCCCAGGTACCATCCGGGAATCAAACCCAGAACCCCTAGATCAGTATCCAGGGGCGTTGTTCTCTAGACCAAGAGGATGATCTGTGAATAGAATGATGTAGTTTGATACGGTAAAGAGAGGAAGGTGTGTCACAACACAAATTGTATTGTCACATGTATTTTCCGCATTCCCTGTTTGTTCTCCTACTGCCAGACAGCTCCAACAAGGAACGTTATAGTCTCACTTGGTTTCTGGAGTTTGCGAATTTCTACTCGACTGTTCTAGAGCCCAAATTCTGATTTGAAGAAAGTAAATGAATGTTTTAAAAAAAAATCTTCAGGATTAATAATTTAATCGGATCCGGTGACCCGAAATCAGACTTATTTCTAGAAGTTTCCATGTGTTATTCGAACTCTCCTGTCTTCCCGTTGTTGGCACAGTTCCCACAACCTTGAGTCTGTCGGTAGCTTTGTTAGCCCGGACGGGGACTTGGTCACCCTCCAGACTCCATGTATAGTCCACAGTCCTCTCACTCCAGTCCACTTGCTCCAGGTGGGTGTCAAACTCGGCCACAACTTCACGCCTCAGGATTATCTCCTCCACGGGATCCTTGGGCTGAGGGACAAACAACCATCTTCTACTTACATAGAGGAACACCCTGAATGCCACAAGGTGGTTACAATTGTGAAATCATAGTAGGAAGATTGTTACAAATAGTAATATAGCTTGGTTGGCCCACGTACTAAAACATAATTATTGATCCCTTCTTGTATTATTTGCTGGTGCAGAAAGGTCATGGTTCGAATCCAGGGACAGTGATACTTAGATAATTTTTCCTGCAAATTTTATCACGCTTCCTTTTTGAAAATGAAGTACATTTTCTATACATTCTCCCTTCTTCATCCTTACCTGATTAACTCAATTAAATGCGTTAGCCCGGATTGGTAGTGAAACGTTGTGCAAAAAAAATACTGTGAAAATATGATTGTATTTATAAATTATATATCTTTTTTAAATATATTAACTACTACTTTCCTGGTGATGACAGGAATAGTAGTTTAATACCTATCAAGTGAATATTTCAGACCAATCCCGTCCCCAAGTTTTCAAACGAGGGAAACATCAAGAACACTACTCGTCTTCAACCAGGAATGACCAAGATCTGTTTACAAAAAATATAAAAGTAACAGATAAATTGCCGATGCCAAAATTACTTCAATTCCAAAGGAAAAGTCAAAAGTAAAACCCACCTCTACTTCTTCTTCTTCTCCTCTTTAGTGTAGTAGCCCAACACAGTCATAATAAATTATAATCGAAGGGTGAGAACAATAAAATGATTCGTTTAAGTGTGAGTGGAAGGCTTCGCATACGTTGGTGGTTCTTGTCAGCCTGGCAGAATACTGAGCCCTAAGGGATGGTGGAAAGTTAGCTTAAGAAGAAATGTACGTTTCCGTTAATTAGTTCATGAACTTTGTTCGGCATTCATCAGTAGATGCCACATATATCAGGTCAAAGACATCAGGCCAACTTCAGACAGATTTAATAAAAGCTGACCAGAATAACATTTCACCCATTACCCAACCTCGTTTGTAGCCTTGTAATCTGTGGACAAGCCTTACATTTGGACCTTATTCTACCAAGCTTGGGTCAAGTGAAAACGACACCCGAAAACTTTAGTTTTAGGACAAATGTTTCGCACAGCATTGTGAATGGCTTGTTCAACTTTCTCATGAGGCCGTAAGGCCAAGGAAGTTTTGAAAAAGTTCACTAATTGCCTTAAAACGTTTTGTGTAGGTGGATTTTTCATTATTTTTCCAGAGGAAAAAGATCAAGGCGATATACGAGCCACCAAAATATCCTGAAGAGTGAATAATTGGAATAAATATTTTAGACAACATTAAAATGTTCCATCAATATAAACAGTTTGTAAATCCGTTAAAAATTTAAGGTTATAAGAAGTTCAATAAATCAACAAATTATCCTCCACCAAGCTAATCATAAGAACAACATTCTCACCTCTCTTGGTTAGCGGATACATTTGAGCAAATCTGGTGTGAGCCTCATTAATGTTAGTCTGAATTTTTGACATAACCTTCCTTCTCGCATTATTCCTACATTTCTAATTCTTTTTACATCATTCATTTGAAGATTCGAGGCTTCATGAATACATGATCTAACGATTTTTAGTGGCTCAATAATGTTTTCTGTGGCTTTCCATTTGGCAGCGGCATTTATAACTAGTTTAGGCTCATCGAAGGACCATGGATATGGTGGTCATTACTCTACCAACAGACTCACTTAGATCAAAACAAACGTGAAAAACTTAGACACCTAATTGCATTTAATAAGCCAAGATCGGGTAATATAAGCAAGTGATGTGAAAGGACTGGAACGAACTGTGTTCACGGAAAAGGTAAACATTAGCATCTTTGGGATGAGTCATGTTCACAGAAAAAAATAAACAGTACCAGCCTCAAGACGATTAGTGTCTAGTTTTAATATTATCCCTATTCAGGACGAGCCTTATAGCCCCACTTTTCTTACCAAATTAACAAATTTTTAGAAAGTTTTTCAACATGTTTAAATGTTTTCAACCTGAAGTAATGTTCATGGGAACTATTTACCGCTCCCAGGGGCTGTGCTATTAGGTTTTGTTTGTTAAGTTGGAGTGATCGCCATCCGTTTGGTTTATTATACCAATAAGAAATATATTTCTTATAATATATAATTAAAAACACTAATTTAGAAAAATACTTACTGGTAGTTTTGGTTCTCCAGTCTTCTGTTTGGGGGCCTTCACTTTATCTGGTTCCAGCCACTGTTCAAAATAATTACATATTCATTAGGTAGAATATTAGATAACTTAGTAGTTTTAAAATGTATCCATGATATTCCATTTTTTCCTCATTGTTCATTTAGCGCACTCTTAGTTTACAAATACTTGCTAGATTTTAATAGGCTTTGGTGTCAATAAATTATCAATTTAGCTTTTAATTGTTTCTATATTAATAGCTTAAAAAAATGACCACCCAAGCTTTGAAAATAGCCAACAAATTATATCAACCAATCAGCATTATATTTTCATTTTCAAAATTTTAAAGTGACAAAATAAACCACATAATTGTGGTTTTGGCCAATTGATTAGATCAAAGTAAATGTTGATAGGAAATATTATCGTGAGAAAATAAGTTGATAATTTAACTTGTTAAAAATTAAGCTCCAATCGAGAATGAAAGTCGGATACTAGTTTTTATATGGTTTCTTTACACGCTGCTGAGCACAAGAAAGGTGTTAGAAAGTTGAAACAGTTTCACCACTTTAATAATCATAATACTCTTTAGCTCACTTATACTGTCTTTACCCGCGTTACTGCATTTTAATGTAGCCAATAATATAATAAACATTAAAAAGTTAATCCTTCTTGGTAGTTATAAAATTAAGTCTACTATTATCATTCTGCCTCACAATTACCGTAATAACTTACAAAGATACAACACCAAATATTAAATTTTATAAATATACAATCAGCTCAGTGCATTTAATATTAGTCGCTAAACAAGACCATTTATTATAAAATGGCAAAACTAGCTGTAGATCTACCATAGCAGTACAAACCAAGGCGGGAGCGTTATTTTTGAGTCTAAACGCAATACAGGAACAAATTAGAAATGACTGAATCATGGCTACACAACCAATCTCTGACACGTATACCACCCAACAAAGGGTAAATTGTTTCAGGCAAGCTTAGGACTTAAACCTTTCTTCATAATATGTGCGTTACAATTTAAGTTAGTCATAGTTATGAGAAACCAATACATATCATCTTTGCCAAAAGATTAATTGCCTCTAAACGTGCAAATATACCATTTAAACAAACGTATACTAATCATAAAGCCTCAGTAGGTAAACAATCACCTGCATGAAAACAATCCTGGCTCTGACGCTTGACCTCATTGTGTCCCTGAGGGCCTCAAGGTCATCATTGGGTGTGGGTATTTCTATTGAAGGGTCTGGGTACTCGATAATTTTGGACCAAGGAATTTTTTCCGTCTTGAAGCATGGTATATATTTTCTCTTAGTTAATGCTTCTTCCACATTCAACTCACATTCTTTGGATACGTTTTTTAAAATAGACATTCTTGTATCTGGGAAGACACTGGGTCGCTTATTTCTTTCTGCCTCCATTCTTGTAGCTCTCCCAATATATAATTCATTCTTTGTTTTCCCATGTTCTTTATGCAAGTCTTTATCTTCAACGTTGTATTTTACTGTATTTTCTCTCTCTACACTAGCCGACGTTTTACCGCCACCATTCGCTTTGGATTGTTTCTCATCCTTTACTTTAGTTTTTTCTTTGATTACTTTCTTTTTGTCAACTATGTCTTGAAAAGGTTTTTCTTTTTCTATTGAATATTTTCCCTTGCCTTGTTTATCTTTATTCCCATTCTTTACGTTATTTTTACGTGCATATTTTTCTCTATCAATATCATTTTGAATTTTATCTTCTTCTTTATGTTTCCATTCTTCGAATTCAGGAGGTTCTTCTCTGCTCCTAAGCTTGTGCTCCAACAAAGGCAGCTCAACCTCCAGGTGGTATGTCTGCATTATTTTCTGTTGAATAACATCCTTAAGATTACATTCATTTAATTTAATTTCAATAGCAAATATTCTAAATACAATGAAATATTCTTATTTTGACTTAGCTTCTTAGGTTTTGAAGCTAAAAAATGTAGTATGCCAACATCATATTATTATAAATATGGCAAAGGTTAAATTACAGTAAAGTCCATTAAGGGCCAATTAAAGGATATATAGCATGACCTCGGAAGAATGTTGTATGGTGCATGGGCACATCCTGTTGAGAGCTCCATAGGTTTTGGATGATCATGATCCTTTAAGGGTGATTTACATGGTGCTGCTTTTATTCGCTTTATAATCTGGCGAGAATCTAGAGACGGGGCTTCTTTTTTTTTCTCTCGTGTAATAATTTTGAAGACGAGGCGAATAAAATACACTAGCTGACAAGTTGAATATGTCCAACTTTAACACCACCGCAAAGTGAATAACTAGATGCTCATACCAGCAGTGTCAGAAGAAGTGGCGTGGCAGCGCTTTTAAGAGTGACCGAAGAATGAGTTTGCCCACGGCCGTCTACAGTTACAGGCCGGAGCATTGATTTGGCAATGTCGCATGAACTACAAAGAGTTGCCCTACCAGCGTCAGGTAGCGAGCGCACAGCCTTCACTGACATAATAAGGTGAGTGTTAGTATTTGGTGTCTAGTACAGCCATTGCTTGTATTTTTAACCAATAATTTACCTTGATTATTAAGTCTTATGTCTGTATATTCATTATAAAGATTACTGTCATGTACACGTTTTAATTTAATACATAAGGCTTTCTTCTTGAAACATTTATATTCTACATTTACTCTCAGTATTTTTACATGATCAACTTAAGTCTATAACTAAACCCAAACATTGTGATATTTGTTTAATTAAAAATCACAACACATCTTTCAAACTTAACACTGACTGTACGATGCTACAATAAACAAATGAGAAGTCATTGAAAAGTTGCAAGTTTTCGCCTTTTGTTTGTAGATTTCGATGCTGAAATGACTTCATTTTTATGTTTAGTGTAATTGTTGAGCAAAATATTGTCAAATGTCGGCAAAAGGGTGAATAACAAATCTTGCATGGAAGTTCCACAAATACAAATTTCATCAAGCCCATCCATATCCCTACACATAGCCTTTTTAGTTAAATTATGAGTGTAGGTTTTTGCCGATTTGTATCTAAAAACAGTTTCTCGTACTTATCACAAAGCAAAGCTTACAAGACACTGTGCATAATCTTACAGGTTTTAAACACTACATCTGATGGAGTTGTCAAACCACCTCTGTTGTTTTTTAAATTCATCACTATAACTTTCTGTTTTGTTTACTATAGTTTTAACACATGATTTGCTGTTTAATTTGTTTTCTGCTTTGTGAGAAGCATATCCAGAAGAATATGACAGGATACATTTCAGTAATATCACCGTTCATATGTTGTAGGGGCATTGTTGTAAGATCATTAAGGGAACGTTCATTAAGTTCAGAGCTCACATTCTCTGAACTGTCTTGATCACAATTATAAAGTGCATGCATATTTTCAAATTTTGTTTTTATTTGCCCATATTTGGCAGATCTAAGACCTTATGAACTCTGAGCGTGAATCTTTTTTCAGGCTATGCTTACTTTCATGCTACCACCAGAAATTATATTGAAAATTGTTCTAATGATTATGTTTTTATCAGAAATAATGGCTATGGCAACAAACCCGCACTCTTGTATTAGTGTAACGCTTTCTTTGTTAGTTGTGCCAGCTCTTCTTTTTAAATTATATAATGTAATGAGAGCCGCTACTTGTTGGAATCTTACACACGCTGAAATTATCATGAAAACCTGTATTGTCTTAGCTGCAATACTTTTTTTTCAGCTTGTCCACTAATAGAACCAATCTTGTAAGTAACTGACTGCTTTACATAAATTTCATCCAACTTCAAGATAACAAACTTTCCTCGCTCTGTAAAATTCTTCTAAAAGGAACTCAAAATAGTTTTGAGCTGCTATTATCAACAGAAACGTTAAGTATTGAGGCAAGTTTGCATAGATGTTTAGGATGCGGTAAAAACAAAATGTTGTTACTCTGAATAGCTTGATAGAATGATGCAGACTGATAGATCGTGAAAGAGCATGCCAACAATAATGATGAGTATCTTCTCCTACAACAAACAAACTCTTCTCCTGAATATTGAACTTGTACTGTATCTGGAAAAAAAAGCTCTTATGTGTTCGATCGAATTAGTTTCTTGATTTGAGAAAAATCCCCTTTGACATTTTGAACTAGTTTCATATGAGTTTGAACAAGATTTAATTCTTGTTTTTCTGGATAAAAATTACAATATTTTACTATTATGCCTTATAGATGAGACCACTGACGTAATTTAGCAACAGTTGTTTGTATTGAGTTTGTTTTTGGTTGATTCCTATCGGCATATATGCGAGCAAAGTCATATCATTTAAAATATTCACTCTAGCGGAAATTACAGTTGTATCACAAAAATTTAGAATATAGAACACGCATGAATGTCATCAAATAAAAACATCTTGTGAATGTGGGGAATGCCAGGCCTCCACCTGTGGTTCGGATTCCACGTTAAACTGTAGGTCCTTCATTTCATCTCACAATCACCCTACCATTACACATTAGCGTAAGTGCGTATAACGTGAACGGGAAGTAAGACGCGGTGCTAATAATAATAATAATAATAATAATAATAATAATAATAATAATAATAATAATAATAATAATCAATTAAAATTTTCCATTTAGATGCACACACCTTACTGACATGAATTTTGTAGTTAGTAACAAGATATTGCATTTTTTTTACCTCGTCTTGTTCTAAATGTTCCCTAGCTTTTATTTATTTGTTTCTTCTAATCTCTGTTTTCCGTTTTAGCAGGGTTGCTTGGTTTGTTTAGGTATTTAAGTAGAGTTGGGAAGATACGTGGAAATGCATCGCAAACAATTGATGTCAGTATATATTTCTACAGTCACAAAATCTTTACTTTCAAAATATTTTGCACAAACAACAGTATTTTCTGATGGTATTCACTGACTACGTGGAATGTGTTTAATACATTATCCTTTAAGTTCAACGTTTTTAGGATATTTAAACACAGAAACATTGTCTTTTGTTGAAGCATAATATTGCTTTTGCAGCCTGGCACGCAACAGTGTATAGAAGTCTAAAAATAAAATATCAGTAGAATGGAAGCATTTAAAAGAATAGGTTTGTTAAATTTTTCAAAATAGTGGATTATATAAAATGTGGAATATTAAAATAAATACTACTTATACTATCTTGTTAAAATTCACAGCACAATGTAACTAATAACTAACACATTTAAACAATTAGAAAACTTTACACTTTAATATATAAATAATATACAGTATGTTGGATGAATAACTCAACTGATCCGAAAACAATTATTGTAGAAAACATTCGTCGTGAGTTGTGGTGACCATGCATTTAGCTTCACTAAACTGCTTGGCGGGACCACAGCCCAGTCTCAAGTCGGACAACTTGCATTGTTTCCCATGCTCTGGCCTGTAACTGTAAACGGCCGTGGTGATCATGCGCGAGACGGGCAACTGGCTTCAAACCCTGTTTGAGACGCATGTGAGAGGTGAGTTGTTTTGATACCATGACACTTGAAACTTGCTAAACGCTTCCCACTTTTTGAAACATTGTGTAAACGTTTATGAGTTAGCTAACTTTCCATCCAGATAGGTAAAGCATCAAGATGGCGACCAAAACAACCAGCAAATATCGTCAAAAGCAGCACCGTGTGAATCATTCTTTAAAGTTTCCCCCTTTGTGCCCATTATACATATGACTTTGTTTGTTATAGTTTACTATTTCTCCTTGTATATCCTATTTTCCCTTTTTAAGGTAGGAAAGAGATTTGCCTTAAGAGATACATTCATATCCACTGTTCATTTCCCGTGTGTATTCTTTACAAGGCCGTACCCAGTGGGGGGCTATGAGGGTTCAAACCCCCCGAAATAAAAAAGAATTTGACATATTTAAACAGTACATAGTATTTTATGAGCATAATATTTTATTAAAAATTTGATCAATCAAAAATATTGAATACTTGTAGATACATTGCCAACTTTATTTGAACGTATATTCGCAAAATGCAAAGCTTTTTAATTGTTGTTGTAAGTATATTACGATACATTAATTTTTAATTTTATTTTATTTTATAATCACTGAGAAAAACTGTGATGGCAAAGCATCAAGGTTCTCAATCTTTGTCATTCAAGTACTTCATAATGAATCATAAGTATGCAGCAGTGCTGAATCTGATGCGACCACATCACAAGAAACTACCAGAAGAGTTCCGGGCTCTGTACTTGAACCTTGGGGTACTCTCAATGTTGATATTGGACTAGACCTTTTAGGTGTAAGCAGATACCTCAGTCAAAAAGAATAGATGACGAGGTTAAACTCAAACTCCTCACTACTCCCTGGATTACAAAGAATTCATTTCCATTTCCTGCGAGTGGAAAAAGAAATTTCCAGTTTCAAAGACAGTGGCTGACCCATTTTCCCTGGCTTTTCTGAACTAGAAGTGATGGTGTACTTTGTAAACATTGCGTTTTGTTTTCCAAAGACTTTGGAGAAAAAGAATCAAGTCAAAAGCAAAAGTTCCTTGTAAAAGAACCATATAAAAACTGGAATGATGCCTTAGAAGTATTTAAAGCCAATGACAACCACATTTATCATAAACAGGTAATTATGATTTGCAGTAGCTTCATAAAAGTATCAAGAGATGAAAACCTAGACATTAGGAATATTGTTGATTCTGCATGGAGAAATCAAGTGAAAGAAAACAGAGAAAAAATATCTTCCATAGTTATAACTATTATATTTTGTGGTCGGTAGGAACTTGCACTCAGAGGAACCAACGAGGCTGGGCCAATTTCGGTCAAAGGTGATGAAACGGTGTTCAACGATGAATATTTTAGAGCACTTCTATGGATGATAATGGAATGTGGAGATGAGAAACTAATAACAAATTCTGAGAATGTTGCTCTGAATGCTTCCTATATTAGCCCAAAGATTAAAAACTATTTGATATGTCTTTGTGGAAAAATTGTTCAAAAACAAATCGTGAGGAATATCAATGATGCTAAGATATCTCAGATATTGGTCGATAAAATAGCACACATACCTGAACATGAACAATTTTCTCTTTATGTAAAATACGCTAAAAAAGGTGGAAAATGTCTTCATAACCCATGAAGATTTTCTTTGTTTTGTTTAAGTTGAAAATACAACGAACCAGTGTCTGGAACGTACTGTTATTACTTCTCTTCGTAATTTTTGCATTGACTTTTAATAATATTATTGGACAAGGTTATGATGGTGCTACTGTAGAGAAAGGATCATTCAAAAGAGTTCAGGCCTTAATTAGACAAACCTATCCAAAAGCCCGATATTTTCATTGCAGTTCACCTTCTTTAAATTTAACTTTGCGTAATTTTTGTGCTCTAGCAACCATCAAATATGGCATTGGAACTGTAAAGTCTATTGCAACTTTTCTAAGATCATCACCCAAAAGGACAAACAAATTACAGGCAAAATCAAAACAAATTTCCTGATTCGAAATGGAAGACATTAATGGCGATGTGTGATACCAGATGGGTATAAAATCATGACAGCCTTTTGAAATTCAAGTAAATATTTAAGGCTATCATAGAAACTTAAGAAGATGTAAGTAATGACCAAGATATTGGAACATCCTGTTTGAAGTCATTTCTTGCAAGTGAGTTTGTTGTAAGCTTTTGCTTCGTGGCAAAGGTATTTTCCTCTACGTTGATACTATGAAAAATACTTCAATCTTCTCTATGTGATTTAAAGTCAGCAGTTGATCATGTCGATAATGTTACTTTACAGTTTGAAAATATTCTAACCAACATGGAAGACCCGTTTTCCAATACTTTCAAAACAGCCAAATCATTACTGGCCGATGTTCATGAAAAGATTCGTATGCCACAAATTGCATCTCTCCAGAAATATCGCAGTGACATCGGAACTTACGATCCTGAACAATATTTTCCTATTACTGTAGTTATTACGCTTCTGGAAGATTTGACAGATCAACTGAAAAGTATGTTTAGAGACCACAAGAAAATGCACTCTAGCTTATACAACTTGATACCTTCCGTTTGCTCTGAACATTCATTGAATCTAGAAAAGTTAGAGATCTACAAAAGCAAAGATGAAAACTGAGTTTGAGATCTGGAAAGTTTATTGGGGGAGAAAAGTTGAATCAGCTCAACCGCCTCGTGTGCCATTGAAGCTCTTATTATTATTATTATTATTATTAGCACCGCGTCTTACTACCCGTTCGGGTTATACGCACTTACGCTAATGTGTAATGGTAGG
>CABFVZ010004002.1:42861-59771 GCA_902151445.1 Timema monikensis | reverse complement strand
GGGTTTGGTAATCAGATAAATCTTTGCCGAGACCGAGGATTGAACCCCGGCCGCCAGCATAGAAGTCTGACACCTTACCCCTAGACCAACAGGTCACCCCAGTAAACTTGTTCCTCGTCTCTCTGTCACAGGAGCGCTGTAACAGATCCAGAGTAAACTTGTTCCTCGTCTCTCTGTCACAGGAGCGCTGTAACAGATCCAGAGTAAACTTGTTCCTCGTCTCTCTGTCACAGGAGCACTGTAACAGATCCAGAGTAAACTTGTTCCTCGTCTCTCTGTCACAGGAGCGCTGTAACAGATCCAGAGTAAACTTGTTCCTCGTCTCTCTGTCACAGGAGCACTGTAACAGGTCTGGATCAACTTTGTTCCTTTATTCTCCGTAGATATTTTGGAGCAGTCGTACAGTGGAAAGGAAGTGGATACTTTGTGTTCTTGTCACAGTGCTGATATCAGGATTGAAGAGACCCGCTTGGTGATAAAATTATTTAAGGCAATGGTCAGCAAATTATGGTCCACTGACTAATTTTATCTAGCCCACAAAATATTTGGCAAACAACTAATTTGTTCAAAACATGGACTTAATAACTAATTACTACATGGGAAATGTAAAATTGAACTTTTATTGTTCTACATTTTTGCTTTACTTTTTATCAAATTAGTCAAACATGTTTTTTAAACACATCTGGCCCGTGATATAAAAAAGGTTGACAACCTCTGGTCTCTGGCTTTACTCTCACACTAGACTGGACTACCGATGTCATGGAGATTAAGGTTCGATTCCGGTTGGGCGCACTTAGGGTGATTTTTCCTAAACGTTTTCAACTCTCATTCCAAACAAATGTAGGTGCACGTTCTCTAAAATCAACCATCTGCATGCCTAACTCATTGGCGTAATTAGCATGAATGTGTATAAACCGGACGTGCAGTAGACGCAGTGCTAAATAAACCAAGGTCGGTAGTAGGTACTAATATAGTGACTGTGACAAAAAGGAGCAGGTAAAAGGAACAGGTCCCGTGTGGGAGCAGTAGCAGATTGCTCCTGCTCCGCTGAAGGAGCAGTTTTTCCCCTCCCTACTGCAACCAGATACGACCACGGCACCAGACTAGTCCAGTGGGATGCCGTGAGTGCAACGGTAGCCGCGACCATGTCGTGTGTAAAGCTCCATTCACCCTATGGTCGACTGAGCTCACGGGACCATGCCATTGTTTGACCACGGTGATACAACCGTGCTGTATGCAAGGAGCCGATACTTCTCCCTACAATCACTAATACTTCCTATTCCCTTTGTCAATATTTCGTCAGTCTATCCAGCTTTGTTGCCTACCTATAATTAACACAATCACAAACATTAAAAAAAATAAAAATTAAAACGGTGGCGACAAGCTATATACTCGTATTGTTTTGTTTGAAGTAAGTTTTTCTTTGTCAAATTTTCTGGGGAAGAGGGGGTGGGAATGGTGGTTGTTCTAACCTCAAACCCTCCCATGACTACAATTTTTTTTTCTGTAACACCTAGCCCAATCTCTATACAACATAAATTATAATTTCACAGACTACTTCAGTCTCTTTTGTCATAATTATATAAATTACAAATATACTAAAAACATAAAAACAAGGATGTTATGAACTGCAGGAATATTCGCAAACGTTGAGAACGTGGGTAAATCGCGCATGCGCAAATTGGTTTCCGTTGAACATGGCAGAGCTGGCCTTGTCAGACAGTTGTTCGATGCTCGAGAAGCAATTTTTTTTTTTTAAACAAAGTTTTGGTGTATGGGGACGCTCCAATTTAAAAAATAATGTAGATTTCTTGTTGAAAAGTTTTCTTGTTTGATGTTGACTTTGTTTCGACTAGTAGGTAAACGGTATTCTCAGATCATAAATCTAAGTGTTGGTGAAGTGTGTTTGTAAGATAGTGAGTGATCTTATCTCGTTTCAGCCGGTCACGATATCGCAAATCTTGGTGGCGTTGAGAACACTATTTAAAACAGGCTCCAAGAGACTTACCATTTCTTTGAATGTTAGTTAAATCACCACAGTTCATATTTCCGGAGTGTAGGTTTATTATGAATGTGTGGAACCTCAGTTTACCTACAAGGTACGTCCATGTAAATGGGAGTAAGAACGAATTTAAGTGCTATTTGTTTTATAAACAAGAGTGAGGCTTGTCCTCCTAGCGTGGTGTGATGCTCACTAGGTAGTGTACATGAGGCCTGTCCTCCTAGCGTGGTGTGATGCTCACTAGGAAGTGTACATGAGGCCTGTCCTCCTAGCGTGGTGTGATGCTCACTAGGAAGTGTACATGAGGCCTGTCCTCCTAGCGTGGTGTGATGCTCACTAGGAAGTGTACATGAGGCCTGTCCTCCTAGCGTGGTGTGATGCTCACTAGGTAGTGTACATGAGGTCTGTCCTTCTAGCAGGGCGCTGTAACGGTGGCCTTGCCGTGTTCCGCTGTTCCCCTCCCACACACAGAAACAAACAACAGCGGTAGGCAGCATTGTCGCGGCCCATTGTGCTCTGACGTGTCGATTCAGTCGAGGTTGAGCGAGTGCTCCGTGCGTATCATGAAGTGGCAAGAGGTGCAAGGAAGAGCCGCTGATATGAAGCAACCACGACAGGTGAGTTCTTGTTTTATTCGTTGCCGAGGCCAGCGTCAAACCCGACTCTGTTACTTGTAAAGTGCAGTATGTCTTCACTTTGAGAGCATCGAACACACTGGGAACGTGGAATGAAGTACAATATAGAACATACAAACATACTTTTATTTTGTATTGATTCCTTGGAGATAGAAATATTGTAATCGACAAAAAAAAGCCTCACTCGAGATTTTTATAAATGTTGACGTTTCATGGATGGTTTTGGTGATACCGTATATCTGTCTGTATTTTAGCCTGGATCCGAAACCATTTCACCGATTGAGCTAAAGTTTGGTAGCCTATCAATGGTTTTCAAAGTTACCCCGAAGAGTTTTAGGAATTAGATATCCAACCCTAAGCTCAAAGGTAATTTACTCAAGGGCAAAAACAGTTTAACTCAATTTTATCTCAATTTTATCCAACAACTTTCATTAAATTTTGGATTTAGTGACATTTTACTACCACACATAAAATGGCAACCATCATTTTCCCATGGAAATTACTTTGAGCCTATGTTACATAATTGAAAATTCCCATTTTGATCACACCCCTGTAATTATTTGAGATACTAAATAACCTTCATGTAAGGTTGTAATACTGTATACTGTAATAGTTATAAGCATATATATATACAATATACAATACAATATACAATACAATTGTGTATATATATATATATATATATATATATATACTCACACAAAATTGTATTGTGTTGTGTTTGTGAAATTATTATTATTATTATTATTATTATTATTATTATTATTATTATTATTAGCAGCAGCACCGTGTCTTACTACCCGTTCGGATTATACGCACTTACGCCAAAGTGTAATGGTAGGGTGATTGTGAGATGAAATGGAGGACCTACAGTTTAACGTGGGATCCGAACCACGGTGGAGGCGTGTCATTCCCCACATTCATCAAGTTGTGATTAATACACGTCTTGTCAGAGGTGAAGGAAGGGTTTGGAAATAAGATAAATCTGTGCCGGGACCGAGGATTGAACCCCGGGTCCCCAGCACAGAAGTCCGACACCTTACCTCTAGACCACCAAGTCACCATTGGTGAAATTAGAGTTTCACCTTCCACAGTGATAAATTAATGGGCTGGGGGCTGGCTGTCATATCTGTTCTAGATTAAAGTTAGTTTATAAGTCATATGTTGATGTAATCAGTCTGTTCACTGGAAGTGCACATTAAATACCCAGGATAAATTTAAAACACGATACCTTAACCATATTATTAAAATTGTCCACGAATTGATTGATACCAAACGAGTTAGCTGCAGGTCACCTGACCTGACGTATACAAGAGTTTTGTGTGTGTATGTGTGTGTCGATCATTTATCCTCGATTTTCGCTGACAGTCCTCGTAGTAAGAATTATTCTGTCCCCGAATTTGTGTTTGATTTGTTAAATAAATTACTGCCATATCGAATGTACTGTACATGCAGACCCGCTCCGTGGCCACCTGGTCTAACGCGCTACTCTCCTAGTAGACTAGACTGCCGATGACGGGGAGATCGAGGTTCGAATATCGGTCGGGCGTACTGAGGGTGGTTTTTTCAAATATGATTTTCCCCTCTCTCTCTCTACGCAAATGTGGATACACTTCCTTTGAGTGTAGCTCCTGTTCCTATAGCGTTATTACAGTGTTTTTACTTTACTACTGTTTTTGCAGTGTTCTTTTTTTCAGCATCATGTCTTACTACCCGTTTGGGTTATTCACTTATGTACTAATTACGCTAATGGTTTTAGAAATGAGGAATGTTATATCATAAGGAGTGTATTCACATTTGCGTGGAGGGAGAGTGGAAAAACCATTTTGGGAAAACTATTCTCAGTACACCCAACCGATATTTGAACCTCAAACTCCTTGTTATCAGCAGTCTCGCTTACTGCGAGAGTAGCGCGTTAGACCATGCGGCAACCTAAGTGGGTCTTAAGGTATTCTTACTGTAACCCCTGTTTTAAAGGGGTCTTACTGTAGACTCTTCTTAAAGTGATCCTACTGTATACTCTGTTCTTAAAAGTGTTCATACTGTAGTCTCTGTTCTTATAGTGTTCCTACTGTAACCCTTGTTCTTAAAGTGATCCTACTGTATTCTCTGTTCTTAAAGTGTTCTTACTGTAGTCTCTGTTCTTATAGTGTTCCTACTGTAACCCTTGTTCTTAAAGTGTTCATAATGCATCCTCTGTTCTTAAAGTGTTCATACTGTAGTCTCTGTTCTTATAGTGTTCCTACTGTAACCCTTGTTCTTAAAGTGTTCCTACTGCATCCTCTGTCCTTAAAGTGTTCTTACTGAAACCCTCGTTCTTAAAGTGTTCCTACTGCATCCTTTGTTCTTAAAGTGTTCCTATTGTAACCCTTGTTCTTAAAGTGTTCCTACTGAAACCCTTGTTCTTAAAGTGTTCTTACTGTAGTCTCTGTTCTTATAGTGTTCCTACTGTAACCCTTGTTATTAAAGTGTTCCTACTGCATCCTCTGTTCTTAAAGTGTTCTTACTGTAGTCTCTGTTCTTATAGTGTTCCTACTGTAAATCTTGTTCTTATAGTGTTCCTACTGTAAATCTTGTTCTTAAAGTGTTCCTACTGCATCCTCTGTTCTTAAAGTGTTCACACTGCATCCTTTGTTCTTAATGTGTTCCTACTGAAACCCTTGTTCTTATATTGTTCCTACTGCATCCTCTGTTCTTAAAGTGTTCCTACTGAAACCCTTGTTCTTAAAGTGTTCCTACTGCATCCTCTGTTCTTAAAGTGTTCTTACTGTAGTTTTTGTTCTTATAGTGTTCCTACTGTAACCCTTGTTCTTAAAGTGTTCCTACTGTATCCTCTGTTCTTAAAGTGTTCTTACTGTAGTCTCTGTTCTTATAGTGTTCCTACTGTAAATCTTGTTCTTATAGTGTTCCTACTGTAAATCTTGTTCTTAAAGTGTTCCTACTGCATCCTCTGTTCTTAAAGTGTTCACACTGCATCCTTTGTTCTTAATGTGTTCCTACTGAAACCCTTGTTCTTATATTGTTCCTACTGCATCCTCTGTTCTTAAAGTGTTCCTACTGAAACCCTTGTTCTTAAAGTGTTCCTACTGCATCCTCTGTTCTTAAAGTGTTCTTACTGTAGTTTTTGTTCTTATAGTGTTCCTACTGTAACCCTTGTTCTTAAAGTGTTCCTACTGTGTCCTCTGTTCTTAAAGTGTTCTTACTGTAGTCTCTGTTCTTATAGTGTTCCTACTGTAACCCTTGTTCTTAAAGTGTTCCTACTGAAACCCTTGTTCTTAAAGTGTCCCTACTGTATACTCTGTTCTTAAAGTGTTCTTACTGTAGTTTTTGTTCTTATAGTGTTCCTACTGTAACCCTTGTTCTTAAAGTGTTCATAATGCATTCTCTGTTCTTATAGTGTTCCTACTGTAAATCTTGTTCTTAAAGTGTTCTTACTACAGTCTCTGTTTTTAAAGTGTTCCTACTGCTGCCCCGTTCTTAAGGTGTTATTTCTGTAACACTGTTCCTATAGTGTTCTTACTATAGTATGTTTTTGCGCAGAAGACCAGATATAATAAGATCCCAGGGCAAATGCAGCAAAGTAATACTATTATTATTATTATTAGCACCGCGTCTTACTACCCGCTAGGGTTATACGCACAAAGTAATACTAATGATAACATAATCATAAGCTATTGGTATGCTGGTATTCTAGCCGACTAGCACATTATTATTTCGAACTAAAATGTACACTAACTTTGAATGATGAATGACTTACCTGGTTATCTCAGTGGTAGAGCAGTAGTAAGATGACAAACTTTTTAAATGAAGATAAAAAATGGTCATTAAATTCCAGAACACCATTCAAAGATATTCAACAACTTTTGATATCACAATATGAAGAATATTAAACTATTCGTTTCTACTGGAGAATTATTTGATTTATTTTGACCAGAAAATGTTTTGATGTAAGTACTACAAGAAATACTGCCCCTGCCTCGTAATCCATACACACCCACCTTAAGGTTCTGGCTTCAATTCCCGTCTACAGGTGTCAATTTTCAACATGTATTTACTGAATCTACGTAAACTGATACAAACCCGTCCTAAGTGACGATTCAATTATTTGTATTACATGGTAGAGGTAAAATAGGAAGAAACTTTTTAAAAAAACTTTATTAATGGTCGACATTGATAAAAAAATTACCATATTATTATTGCTATTTTATAGGAATTTATAAAATTGATTAAGAGTGACAACTGAATATCACGACTTGGCGTATGAATAGGTGAAAAGTAAATCTAGTAACTTTGATAGCTGTAAAATAAGGCACTACTGTGAACATTGGATTGTATACCAAGATCTCAACTTTCAACTCCCGGTTAGGTGACTAATTATCTCTGATAGTTTGGCTGTAAAATATATATGGAAGCTAATAGTAATTACTGAGGCCTTAAAACTGGTGGCTAATTAACTAGAAACGGCAACAATGTTAGTCTGAATCGAGTGTTCGTATTAGAGTTGTGTCCAAAGTGTGCCATTGTTAGAGCTTCTGAGAATTATAAACAGCCACCTTTGGGTCGACTTCGTTATGTTGTTTTCCATTCCGAAGTTTCTTGTTAAGTTTACCATTGGCTGATTTGTATCGCATCCTACAACACTTTCAGACATCTTGGGATGTCACAATAAGATTGATGTTAGTGATTAATGAGCAATAATTGAACACTTCAATAATAATCTCTGGTTTGATAGTGAATCACAGAGTGTGTAGGATTAATCTAGGAATCGTGACGTGTGGCAGACATAATTGACCAACCAAAGCGAGGTTCTCTTTTATCTTGAGTAATTGGCATTTAATCTGTAGGCCTATGTAGATCTAGATATTTGTTACGCGCTAATTATCAAATACATAAACCAGTTTTAACGAAATTTGCCAGGGATATTCTTTGAACCTAAACTGAACTATGCCTGGATATAGTTATTCAATCTTGTCATCTATTTCAATATGACCGTCGCTCAAAAGGTTTGTTTTGTTTCGTTATAGCTCATCTGAGTGTTTTTAATTTATGATTCTAAGCATTCGATCATCTATATAGGGCATATTGTTTTAAATGTTGACATAAATTGTGAGACTGGCGTCTTAAACCGCGTGATAAACGGCTATTCTTTATAAAGTACTACTGAATCTAGAATTAATAATTGTTTTCTGTTTAACTTGATCAAGGGAAAAAACATATCACCTACAAATTCAAGTAGAAACTATTGGAGGGATTTAAACTTCTAATCCAAAGAGAAAGCATAAACGTGTAGTAATGTCAAGAGCATGAAGGGAGTGAGGTCTACTGTTCACACAACTATTTGTTATTATTACTGGCCACATTGCTGAGTTCACGATATTACCGCGTGCAAAATTTTCACATCCCACACGTTTGGAAAATAGGTCTAGTTACATTTTTAACTGCTTATTTTTCAAACATTGTCATTTACTTTGATAAAACTTTAGCACATGTTATTTAATAAAAAAAAAGGTTTTTTTAAAAATAGATTTGTGAAATATATTAATTTATACAATATTTTAAAATGAAATGTCAACGTTACATAATAATTATTTTAGTAAATAGCCTTATAAAAGGAATAAGACAGTGTAATACCAAACTTACCAGAGTTTAACTACTATGGTGGTATGACAGTCTAGGAAACATAATATCCAACTGAAACTTCCCACAGTCTCGATACTGAAGATACTGGCTTACCCTCCACGCAATTTTTTTTTTCATAATGAGTATGTTTTTATTGCAAAATTACTATAGTTCAAAACAAAATATTTATATATTGTCACTAAAAGAATATTGTTTTAATTTGGTGGTGAGGGGCCCGCCCTAAACAAAAATGGGAATATATGCAAATATGTGCAAAATTGAGGCTTGTCTCACTTCCCAAAGCCATACTATCTCCTAACTTCCACTGTTTTCCAATGAAGACTCAGGGCCATCGCGCTACGTCGAGCGCAGTTTTATCTACGGTACAATTTTAATAATAAAGGCCTCTTAGAAAAATACAAACATAAATTTTGCTGCCAACTTAGATAACTCCCCCCTCCCCCCTGAGTTGAGACGGGCTTACTTAGTGGCGTAAAAATTATTAAATTTTATTAAATATTTACAAGAATTAAGTTTCAACACAGTCTTTTATTTTTGCATCACGACTTACTAACCATACGAGCTACTCACATATACAGTAGCCCCGTGGCTTCTTTGGTGCTGACTGACAGCTGACAGCTGTCTTCTGACAGTCAACATTTAGGTATATACCTAAATTTTGACTGTCAGAAGTAACAACTGCTAAACACATGTTTTTGCGGATCATATGGTTGGGTGTAGGGATACATAAGTTGGTAACTTTTTAAAGCCGTCAGTTGTCAGCTGTGAGTTGTCACTCAACACCAAAGAAGTCATGGGGCTACTGTAAATACTCTAGTTGAGTAGGAATTAAGAAAACAAAGTTAGATGAAATGTAGCCTGCGCTTGGAGAGAGAATGGGAAACCATTTAGGAATTACCATCCTCATTAAACCCGGAACCCAGTCTAGCCTACAAACCAGCCGATGAGCTGTAAGTGTAGATCTATATTTTCTTTCTTACATCCTCCACCCATTTATTTGGTGCATTAGACTTTCCTTTTATAGGTTTAATATTCTAAACTTAAAACTATAAATGAGCTTGACATTTTGTCCACGTGACCACTGGTGAGGATGATATGGATTCAAAACCGGCGTATATGTATCTATCATTGCGCCATCATTTCCTTGTTTACGACTAGGGGTTTGGCCAGACTGTCAAGCGTGTGAGCGAGCGAGCGCGTGATAAGTAAATATAGCTCTCGATAGTTGTGGGCAAGGAGGCAAAGGTTTGAATCTTGGTTCAGTGAATTGAGGGTTGTTTCTGATAAGTTATTTACTGTTGTGGTTTTCTCATCCTCTCCCCACGCTAATGGTGATTCTTATTTTATATATATATGGTTTATGATCTTACCAATTAAATTAGGCCGTTAGTATCAAGTGTGCCAAACTTATCGATCGTAATAGAAATGTCAAAATGATGAGCTTCCCTAGCACTCAATGAACCAACATACAATAATATTACCTAGCACCTGTAAACTAGACTGTACCGGCTCGAGCGCGCGCGCTTGAAGAATAGAACCAGTTCTATCTTTCAAGCGAGCGCGCTCCAGTCTGGCCACCTCTCATTACAACCAATGTGTTCTATTTTATATTTTAGTCGCTCGCCGAGTCTGGCCGTAGACCTCTCGCCTTCCATGTTTATTTTCACCGCTAGAGCGATTGTTTTATTTTACAATGGGATTTATCATTCAATCTTAAGGCCTGAAGAGGGGAGGGGGTATAAGGTGCTTCCAGCCTTCCTAACAAAATTTAATAATTAATACTTCCTTATTTAATGTTTGGAAAGTATCAAAATGAAGTTACAAAAAATGTATTTTAAACAGTAGCGACTATACAATCATAATCTCTCGCAACACACACTCTTTCGCATCACTTTATGAAATTAATAACTTCGATCTGACCAGGATTTAAATTGGCAAAGCTATCAAAGCTACTCTTGACAACTGCATGGAGTCGATAAGGAAATAAGAATGTATCTCAAATAGGAAAGATTCATAATTACTCATAGGAAATAATAACAGATTTTATTTTTTGTAGAATCTAATACATTTGAGAACTGTAATTAGCTAACATTAACAAAACTCAAAATATATTCTAGATTCTAGAGGCTTTTAATATGTATAAATCTTCTTAGTCTTTGAAGTTGGGGCCCTTCTCGCCAAACTCCCCCCTCCTCCTGCCCCCGGCTTCCCACCTCCCTTGCCTTTAAACCCCAAACCCAAACAAAAATTTTACTAATACGGTTCATTTTCTTCTGTAATGAAAAATGTTAAATTCGCATAGCTCTTCTTCGGAGCGAAATTTCTTTTGAAAAAACCACCATAAAATGTAAAACAACGAATATCTTCTGATGCTAGCTTTTCAAAATAGTTGACACCATCTGCTGAGCTACACATAATATCATAAGTGGCAATAATACATTTATAAAAATATATCAATTTATTTACAAAAAACATCAATATATTTATATCGAAATTTTAGTATCAGATATATCGATCAACTTATGAATATTTTTTATATATCTTACCTAACTACGCTTCAAAGATTGTGTATCAAAATAATTTGGACGATTTTTCTTTATTTTTATTCACTGAGATGATTTTTTAATATTTTAATAAACTAAATTTGTCTGCTATTTTCAACATTTAAATAAAACACCACAAAGTGAAAAGCAGTGAATAATTTAGCATTACAGAACACCAGCGATTTTAATAGCAGTTCATTGCAATTCAATACATCGGAATGATTAAAATAGCAATATATTTTGATTTATATATCGTAACTTTCTATATATACTTTACGATATATTAAATGAGAACCTACAAACGCTTGCTTCCAGACAAAGGAAATATTTATTATTTCTCTCCTTACAACAGAGTCCATGATATAACATCATAACGGCCATTGTGCATGACTAGAAAGGCGACGGTGCGGCGCTATATGCTATTATTCACACGCCCCCATGGACGTTCGTACAAGCACCGCGATGTTTCACCAGGTCGTCGTGCACACTTTGTTTCCATTGTTGTCTGAGGATGGATGGCACCTGCACCAACTATTTAGAAACCCGATTCGGTGGATGCATGGTTCAAGGTGGTGTGGTCCGACTGAAGGCCCACGCTCACTGAAAATGTGACCCTCGCAATACTCCTGAGGGAAATTAAAGGGAAATCCTTTATTGCAGATATGAAATATAAAATGATTCAAATAAACATATTTATTTAAAAAGGCATTTGATTATGGATTTATTTGACTAGTAAAAATATGTATAACTATATGCGCACAGTGCTAAGTTGTTATATGAACGTTGTCTGGATGCATACATAGTTCATAAAAAAAATATCTTCCTTTTTCTTATTCGAGCTTCACGGAAATTGAGGCTCAACAAGTGGTTGTTTTTTTCCTCTTCTCTGGCTTCCTTGATTGCATCTTTTGCACAAGTATCTCGAGAGGATCCCAAAAGTTTGATGAGTCCGTGAATGTGCTTTACAAATAAATCAACTGTTATATCCTCTATTTGAAGCAATTTGTTGACAAGATCCATATAACTTTGTACTAAAAAATAGTCATCACAATTTGTTGTTGAACCACCACAGTTATTTATTTCATCTGAAGCCCTCATAACTTTTTCCAGTTGGAAGAAAATACCTCGCACCTCTTCACTTTGGGGAGCACGGCTAGGATTTTCATGAAAGGGGAGGGAGAAAGCCTTCACGGGACAGGGCTGGGGTTTGCCCCTCAGATAATTCTGACAGAAAGATCCAGGAAGAGTGTTGGTGAGACTATGAGGATATCAAGGAGAGTGTTTATGAGATTATGAGTATATTGAGGAGAGTGTTGGTGAGACTAAAAGGCTATCAGGGAGAGTGTTGGTGAGACTATGAGGTTATCAAGGAGAGTGTTGGTGAGATTATGAGGTTATCAAGGAGAGTTTTTGTGAGATCATGAAGTTATCAAGGAGAGTGTTGGTGAGACTATGAGGTTATCAAGGAGAGTGTTGGTGAGATTATGAGGTTATCAAGGAGAGTTTTTGTGAGACCATGAGGTTATCAAGGAGAGTGTTGGTGAGACTTTGAGGTTATCAAGGAGAGTGTTGGTGAGATTATGAGGTTATCAAGGAGAGTTTTGGTGGGACTATGAGGTTATCAAGGATTGGTGAGACACTGGGGTTGCTCAGATCACTTAAGTTGGCCCCCCACCCCATAAAAATTAAAATTTAAATGTACCACAGGTTTGCATATATTTTGCACCGTTTATCACCCTAACCCAAGAGACGGTTAAGACTTTTTATGTTAAGGGGGGCCAGGTTAAGGGTAGCCCCCCACTAATCAAAATGTTGGATTTTTTTTCATGCCACCCACCTCGGTGGCGTAGTTGGCTAACACGCTTGTCGTGTTGAGCTTGACTGCTGAGGACGGGGAGATTGAGGTTCGAATCTCGTTTGGGTGAACTGGGGGTGGTTCTTCCTAAAATGGTTTTCCACTCTCCCTCCACACAAATGCGGGTTCACTTCCTCTAATTCAACCTTCCCAATTCCTAATCCATTAGCGTAATTAGTACTTAAAGCGTTAAACCCGAACGGGTAGTAAGACGCGGTGCTAAATATTATTAATATTATTTCCATGCCATCTTAAAAGTGCTGTTTTGCACCCAAGTATGGTATTTTGCAAGAAAAAAATATTTAAAATGGAAAAAAGTGGGGGAGGGGGGCAAGTTAAGTGTAACCCCCCCCCAACTTAATAATTGGGGGTTTTCTTAGTGCCAAAATAAAAGTCATGTTTTGCACCGTTTTGCACCCTAAAAGATTTGCGAGAAAAGAATATTTAAAGATACAAATAATCAAGTCGTTGGACTTTCCTAGCGGGGGAGCAACTGGCTTGGCGTATGAATTTGTGATACAGGTATTGCCTTTTTTATATTTATTAGTTGGCACCCCATATAGTTCAAAAACACATGTTGCCACTTCCAAAAATCATGCGAAGAGGGGGAATGGGGGGAAGGATATGGTTGGTAATCTATGGCGCAGGGGGAGGGGAAATATCATGTTACTTGTTACAACATTATTGGCTGTAAATTCCATAGATTTTATTATATAAAAGTCCACAATAACTAAAGTTAAAGCTAATAAATGTATCTACAATTTGGCTGACAGCATGTATTAACTTATCTCCGTAAATATTAACAAACGATAAACAGTTTAACTTTTTTTTATATTAGTTTTGGTGGTAGTAAGCAAATGAATGTTTTTAGATTAACTAATGGTAACAACTATAATAGCTTCTTTAAATATTTACGGCCTCCCTATCACAGACATTAAGAGGCCCAGAGGTGGCTATCTATCCAGCAGCGATGAAAACATTAGATTAATATTCCCTCCGCAGATGTGCAGATTAATGTAATAACTTAACTTGTTCAATGGCATTATTGGATTCGAAAAATGCTATACTTTAAAAAAATAACTGTGTTTAACTCTAAATAAAAGCATTAGGAAAAATCTTTTACATTCAAGGCTTACGATAAATTAATTGGTTTTGCAAAAACTTTGTTGGGGAAAGTAAAAAAATATAAGTTGAAACAATTACTGAACCATATTTCTTATAGTAGTTCACGAAAATATGGTTAATTTGCTCATGCCTTTGTTATTCAGTGTAAATAGAAAAAATACACAATAAAAATAATAGAAAATTATTACTGTACGTTAGAATTCTAAGTCGTCACAATCACCGTCTGCATCATCATGCAAATAAAGGGGGCTACTGTTTCTACACTTCTGAGACTCATCATTTGTACACAAACACATATCGTTGGACGGGAGATAGCTACGGCAACAGGAGTACAATTTGGAGAGACGGTTTGTTTTTCAACAGCATTTTATGAGCTCTAATATTTATGAAGGTGTAGGTGGCATGTCTGTAATTTTCGGGACATAATAACTATTACTAGCTTCCCAACCATAGCCCAGTTCAGGAGATGGTATATTTGGATGCGCAGTAAAATCATTGTTACAAATTATGCACTGATAAAATAGCCCTCAATATAGAGAATTTTAGAGCAGACAACATTGGTGGAATATTTTCAAATTCCGCTTTTTTTAAATATACCATCTTACTTCTCCCACTGTCGATGCTGTAGATCATGGCATATAAAGTTTGCAGACAAAATTTTATATTCCCTCTTCAACACATTTCCAAATTTCCTTTGCCTGAAAAACGTTCTGTGGTAACACAGCCAGTGAAGGCATGAAATCCTGGCAAAGTATTGGATTTTTGTGGACCCATTACTAGATAATTAATCCTTGGTAATTGAAGTAGAACAGTTAACAGTGCTGGCTATTCTGTTGGTGGTGCAGGTATCAATGAGGTAACATGATCTGCAGTTATTGTCAAAGTTGTGGTTATATGAGAAATGAAGGTGGCCCATGTTGGAATATTTGAATTTCCACTCATGTCTTCACTTACACATTGTGTGCCATCTTGCAGGGAAGCACTTATGATATTGAGGATGCCTTCCCTATAAGCCATACCTTCATGCCGGTAATATCAGGGTGGCTTACAGAAGCAGGGCTGAAGTCAGGATAAGTTTTGAATTTTAGAATCTGTTTGGATGGCATAAAACAATATTTAATAACAGTTGAACGGTCAGGAAGGTATAATGCACAATTTCCTGACGTTTTCCACAGTTTAACTTGTGTACTGTCATCAGCTTCTTTTCGCTGATAAATGGCCAGCACTGTGGTATGTGTAATTTTTTTTCCATTCAAGGTATCTTCCATAAACCTACAATGTCTGCTGCGAAAAATATATATCGGCTCTTGACCATATTTTCAGGTAGATACACTCCATTATTCTTGCAGGCATAATCCATATCGCACTGCGATTTGAGCCTCATACCTGAGAAGACAGTTATACTTGATCGAGAAGCACAGTCCATGCAGCAGATTGACGATACTGGCTTGGTAGATTCCCATTCCTATGGCAACTTGTTGAGGCCTAACGTGTATTGGCTGCATATTGTCAGTACAAGAACGGTACATTTGTATCTCATTGGATGCCATAGCCATAACAGTTTGTGAGATACTCATGGCTGCTTTATTTACAGCGGTTAGTTTTCTTTCTGAGGAAATTATTTCTTCTCTCCCACTAACAAGCCATCTATAGAATGCATACACTTCACGTGGAATGAAATACTTAGGCGTGTGCATTTTTCTTGTGAACTTCCATTGTTGAGCGTAATTTATGCACTTTCAAAGTAAAAGAGCTGCATCATAAGAACACCGTATGTTCACATCCGTATCATTACCACAATTATATATTGCCTCGATAGAAACATCTATTTTTTTAAATAAGCTATTTCCGGTTAGTTTCTTCGAGCTGGTCAGTGGAATTCAACATAACCAATGTTGTCAATGAATATTTGCTTTATTTGTTTCCGAGATATCCTAGGATTAACCATGTTGTTCATCGCTCGTATGTTTTCATAAGTGGTTTGGATGACAGCCATATTTATAGCCCACTTTTGTAGACATTCAAGAATGAGACTAATAAATTCAATTTATACTTCAGCTTATGTTGTAGAGTCTTTACACGTAGTGTTTGTAGCCTACCTTAGCACTAACTTACATATTTTTCCAGCATATCCAATGGTATCTAACATCAATGGCATGCTCATCCTAGTCCTTGATAGCTGTGTTGAGTTTAATATTTAAAGCTTCATTCACATTTTTGTAGATAGCACCACGCAGATTACGTTCATTTTATTATATACAACTACTGTAGATAGTTTAACTGTCCTTATATTTGATACAGTGTAGGCCTTTCTATCACAAATATGATGGAAGTTAGAACCAAAAATGTTGGAGCAAGTAGTCTGATTTCTGAGTTCCGGAAGGGGCAACAAGTATTTTTTTAATCTTTGAAGCACCAGTTAATAAATAAAAAAAACGCAATATTGTATCACAAATTTCTCACTTATTCTAATATTCGACCAGTTATTCCCACACTATCCCTCCAGCTCTCACACCCTCAAATTAGAGTGTAAATATGCCATATTTTCCACCTATCTAGCACCATTTTGCAACCAAGTACTAAGTTTTACAAACCATCTCCAGAGACTGTACGATTGTTTTTGTTTGGGGGGGTGAGGCAAGTTAAGAATAGCCCCCTAATATTAAAATGTTATTCTTTTAATGCCAATATAAAAGTTTTGGTTCGCACCACCTTGCACCCAAGTATGGCGTTTTGCGCCTTAATAGTTTTGCAAGATAAAAATCAATACAAAATAAGATCAGAGTTAATTAATGGGCCAAGCTCAGTGCATGCCTCGATTCCCCAAAAAAGGTTGTGATTTTTCCTATTATGATATTAATGTATAGTTAGCACTCAAACATGAAGTTTAGAACATTAATAGTTTAGCCAGAAAAATAATTAACTATAACACAAAGTTATAGTGTCATATTATATTTAAGGATTTCCAAAGTTTGTAAATGGGTTTAGTTTCAAACTGTTTTTCACGCAATATTTTACACCTTAGTAATTAATTTACTTTAAAGTATAAATAAATATTGTTTTGATGTCTTGTTTGGAAACAGGTTTACACACTAGTTTTTTTTTTTTTT
>CABFVZ010004002.1:8756-27239 GCA_902151445.1 Timema monikensis | reverse complement strand
GGGATAGTGAGTATGAGGGGGATAGCGAGTATGAGGGGGATAGTGAGTATGAGGGGGATAGCGAGTATGAGGGGGATAGTGAGTATGAAGGGGATAGTGAGTATGAGAGGGATAGTGAGTATGAGGGTGTGTAACCAGTAGAAACATTATAACCTTACTTAAAACTAACCTAACAAACCCTGGTGAACATTGGGATAATTCCCCTTCGGGAAAAATACTCAAGGTACCATCCGGGAAACGAATCTGGGACCCCTAGGCTTGTACCCAGGTGCACTGACCACTACACCACGGGGCCCGTTAAAATAATTATGACAGTTTAATACTACATTTAGAATGAAGTCGATTTTTAAATATATTCATAAATATTAGGAAGTATATACTCTTGGAAACTTTATTATATTAGTCGGGGATCAATCCAAGACCTTTGAAGTCACAGTCCGCATCAAAATACGTTTGGTCAACCCTGCTGGTCCTCCCACTACTAAAAAGTGGGCAAGGTTTTCATTAAAGCCTCATTCCCAAATGTTTAGTTCGTGAGAGTCTCAATTTGGAAGAGTTGCCGTTCTTTTCCCAGATGGCCATTAAAGTCTCCAGTGGCGCCCTCGTGGGAAGAAGAACGTGACAATACGGAAACATAATGGCACGAAGAAAAATCGTGGGGTTTGGGTTTCACCTTAATTGTATGTGTCTGTGTATAGATGGTACAACGGCTCTTCGTTTAATAAAACACACAAATACACATTAATACTATGATCTCCAGAGAGAGACAGGTATAGTGTAAAGAAACAGAGAGAATAATAGAGTAGAAGTGAGTTGCGAAGAGAATAAGAGCGTCAGAGTGCTCTTTCACCCAGAAACACTTTGATGAATCTACCAAGAGTACGGGACTAGAGATGGAAGACGGAAAATGTTCCATTTTCAAAAACTTGGGTTTTTTTCTGCCAAATATTTTCATCTATTTAAATGAGTTTCATTGAATCAATGACAGCGATTCCAGGTCACTTCTCAATCTATCTTGTCTACAACAGCGCTTGGTGGTTGAATGTGTTACTTACGTTGAGTTAGGTCTGTTGGTGACCAAAGATATGAATACTTCAAAATTATAATAAAATCCTTAATTAATGTTGAATACATCTTCTTCCCTCTGGGATTTAAAACTGCAATGAAAATTTTCACGAATTGCCATTATTTGTTTATATTTTATGCTAATAACTTTTACTCCTCCAAAACTATGTTATTGATCCCTAATATATATGGCATTTTTTGTTATTTTTGTTATTTTGGAACTATAGGTAAAATTTGTTTGATTTGTGTAATATTTTAAGCATTTTTAGTTTTTTTTAGTCATAATGTATTTTTAATACTACTGATATTTTCTAAAATAATGCATTAATTTTTTTAATTACACAGTTGTCGGAATAAGAAAATAACGTAGGAAAATAATTTTTTATCATGATTAGTTGTAAAATACATATTTCTGGTGAGACAGCAACTAGGCTGGAGAGGGTTGCGTTGGGAGGGGGTAGCTATTACTTCGCGTTTAATTTAGACGTGTGCATTTATTACGAGATTTTGTTCATATTTTTAAGTAATTTTTTTGAAATTTGAAGTAGCTTTTTAGAATTTTTAGGCCATTTTATAGGTATTTTTGATCATATTTACATCATAAAAATCCAGACCCTAGCTATTATGTAATTGGCTCTAGATATCACAACTGAAGAATGTCATATCTCTAAGGGTCACCCGAATAGCCACCACAGGTCGGAGAAAACCGCGCTTTTAAAGTAAATTTAAAACTTTTCCCTTGGAATTCTCGGGGACAGTCGCTCTAAAATCAGTGATTAGAGGCATGGAGGGTAGATGCTTTTTATTATTATTATTATTATTATTTATTATTATTATTATTATTATTAGCACCGCGTCTTACTACCCGTTCGGGTTATACGTACTTACGCTAATGTGTAATGGTAGGGTGATAGATGCTTTTTAAATGTTACATCGTGTAGTCATATTTTTTTTTTAAATTCCTGTTATTAAACAATATAAATTAACTGATTCACTGGGATGTAGCTCTGAATATAATGCAAGTGGTAATATATGGTACACTTGCATTGCTCTTTGGGGCTCCGCCCCCAAATCCCACGTGAGCTTTCTTTGGAAGTGGATGTAAACTAATGTAATTCCAGATCTGTTTTTTTTTATAGGCCTTACCTTTTGGCCACAAGAGACTTCCAAAGAAAGATCCGCACCGACTTTAAAGTTTCTCAGCCATTTTGAATTTTTTTTTGTGGTTCCAATTTTTTTTACTTTTTGGAATTTTCTCGTTGGTTACAGGTTAGAAGCTATAAGTTTGCAAAATTTCAAGTTCTTAGCTCATCTTTAAGTTGGTAAACATTAATGTCAGTGATTGAGTCACCCATGTGGCTTTATAGTAATATAATAAAAGTAGTATACTTATCTAAGAACAGTTATAGTGTTAGCAAATGATTTGATTAATTTATTTTTATTTTATAAATATGCATTTCAAATAGTATGGATTTGTTTAACCATTTGGGGACAAAAATATATCCCGGGTATAAGTCTTATTTAGGTAACTGTCCCCGAAAATCTTGGACCAATAGTTAGCCTTATGATGAAGCGAATGACGAAGAGATCGCAGCGTCTGTATCGTAGAAGAAGAGGAGAAAACAAGATAACTCGCTGGGTCCATTCCGTGTATCAAGAACCAAGCACCTCTGAAAACACGATGGAAGTCTTAACTCAAGTTTCATATTACTGGAGGACAAGAGTCTACTTAGGCCTGATAAATAAACTTATCCTTGTCAAATCGTTCTTCATTCCGCCACATTAGGTTTCCTAAACTTGATTCACATGTTCGCGGCAAATATAGATCACATGATAGCAGAAATATGGCGCCTATATACATTTTTATGAAGGTAGGGGTGGTGAAACATTTGGCATCATAAATATGGCCTTTGAGAATTTTGTTGCATATAGAAATTGAAGGCATTTACTGTCTATTACCAAATTGATATATACTTTTTTTTTTTACAAAGGCAGCTTTGAGTTGATTTTCTTCTCCCTGTGCACACTAGAAGATTAAAATATGTTAACGATATTTCCTTGTAAAATAAGACAAAATTCCCGTTACTGCGTGCGCATATGGCCATGATACTTCGCAACACGAACTATAAACAACCCATATTTATTTTCGAGTTGATAAACCATTCTTATAATATCGCGAAGAATGTTTTCGTATCATTACTTTGTGTCGTGAAACAAATTAGACCTAAACAAGAACGACACACCCGCTTCCCATTTAACAAGTTATTTCAATCTACTCACAACAGTAAACGTGGTACACTCGCTGATGGCTGAGTTGTCTAGGGCATATCTCCCGTGATAGACTGGACCGGTGGTACACCCTGGGGAGGGGGCCGATTAGATCAGTTGCTCCTCCTCAAGACCTCAAATTAATTTTCAAAAATTTGCCAACAAAGTACCAATAAAAATATCTTCTATAAGTATCAGATTTTTAAAATGTTTGTGGGAGATGGTAGATTCATTTAATTTTTTTTAAAATTGCCCAATTAAGACCATACCAAAAGGTTTCGAGGGCAATCTGATTAAAAACAAATTCAGGCAAAGACCCTTCTAAATAACTTCTAGAGCACCCATTTTTTAAAAAATCCGGGGTAAGGACTACCTTAAATCTTCTAAATGAAACTAATATTTTTAAAATCCCAATCAAAGACTACTTTGAAAAGCTTCTAGAATCATCAAAAAATTTCAAAGGAAAGGCCCCTCCGAATAGCTTCTATGTGGATCAGTTCTTCCTGCAACATTTTCCTGGAAAGGACCCTAAGACTCCCCTTTGAGTTGGAGAATAAAACTCCTTATTTTTCTAACTACCCCCCCCCCTCCCCCTAAATAAATAGAGTTCCGCCAACACTTATTCTTCTCTTCGAGTAAAACAATAAAAGTGTCCTGGTTTGTGGGGAAAATATTATGTTAAGCTCACCTGTACACACGTTAAAAGTGTCCCAAAAGTTACATATTGAAAATAGCTTTGATACATTGTATATAAATTAAGGTAATTTACATTATTGAAATCGATACCCTTAGTTACCATAAACAGAATAGAAAAAGCATCTAGAAGCACTTAATAGCAAGAAATTACTACCTCCAATGGCTATGAATAATCTATGCATACAACCCGAGCAGGAAAGTAAGGTGGCTTTACACCGAGGTAACTAATGGCAACCTAGTTGCCTGAAGCAAGCAAACGTTTGTTGCCATCTTGGTTCACAAGCAGCATGTTGCCGGCAAAAGGCTAACCGTTGCAGCATGCTGCCAACCCATTTACACCTAGTGCGACAGATTGCTTAAATTTTTGAATCAGTTTGTGTAGAGATGTCGGTACGGAAGAAAGCACAGGGGTATGTTGTGCACCTATTGGTTCCTCACGATTCATCCAGACTTATTTTTATATCTGTGGAAGGTTTTTCTCAAATGTTTCACTTTGTATTTGACTATCTTTGCCGAACAATCAACTTTAAAAGTCAGTTGTTCTCATATCTTGAACTTTTTTTCGATTGTATTTGTAGTTCAGGTCCCGTAAATCCTACAAAACAAGTTAATCGTGGTATTCTTCTACGAGTAATTTTGTTTTCCCTGTTTCCCAACTTATCATGCCGAATGCGACTTCACAACTGAACCCATATGTGGTGGGAAGGCCTGCAGCCCAAAGCAGCCAACAAATTGGCGCCGCGAGTAGGGATGTGAAATAAGTATCGATACTTAACTAATATCAATATTTTACTTTCTATACTACTTATTTTGTACTCGATACTCTTTTTCCGATACTTTTACTGATATTAGTACTCACGCTCCAGTATCAAATTGGTATCGAAAGAAACAATTTTTTTGATATCTCCACTCATGACCCATGCTGAGATTAAATGTTTATTAGGGTTGTCTTTAGAGGAAGAACAAATGACACTAATTCTCAATCCTCACTCATTTTCTGCATGACATGCAAGAAGCAACTCCAGCATTCAGGGCCGTATGCAAGAACTTGACTAAGTAGATGCTTTGTTGACACTAGTGTGGATGTGCACGGGACCACATTATCGGTCCACTAAGCATTCACTATACGTTCTTCCATACCACCCTCAATCTCTTATAGCTTTTCATAATTCATAGCTGTTCTTTCATCTTTGTTTGTCAATACAGCCATCTAACTGGATGACAGACGAGTGGAGTATAGTATACATAACACCCTATTTTATCAATGAGCACGGTCATCACTAGGGCTAGAATTTGTATGAGTTTGCATTTTTTTTTCATACCCGAAAAGTTGTTCAAGTATGCACAATGTGTTTCATAAGATACTTCGCTGATTTAAGTAACTTTGTTAAGGCATTTTTCCGTGTTTTAACGCGAATATGGCATTTTTAAGGTTTTTCGGTCATTTTCAGTCATTTTTTGTTATTTCTTAGTCACTTACCCATGATTAGAACATCTCTATACACGCCCTAGCAAACGGTGGTGCCAAGACGGTGGTTAGACTACTTCTTCCCCTCCCCCGTCTCTTCCTTCGAGCCGGTGAATGCTGGATAGCTCTTCCCCCTTCCATCTAGCATAGTGGGGCTGTAATTGTACTCGTCTAAAATAGTCTGAACAAGTTTTGCAGATAGCGGTGGCTCATTGTCTCTTTACATTTTTTGAAAGCTGCACGTGTTGCTTATGTAAATTTCAACATTCAACATGCCTAAAATTAAAGAAAATTCCTTACATAAATTAAAACTTTTCGTTGCTGAATATGGCGAAAAAGGATTCTCTACCAATGAACAGATACTATATTGCAAAATTTGTGATGTGAGAGTTGCCGCAAAAAATAAATTTACTGTGCAGCAGCATGTGAAGAGAGAAAAATAAAACGAGGTCTTCAGCGAATCCAGGATGAGAAAAAACTACAGAAAATTCTCCTTGGCCAAACCAGCGAGTCTTCAAAATATTCTGCATTTTACGAAGAATTGTGCGAAGCCTTCATTTGTGCTGATATCCCCTTGAACTAAGTTAACAATCCAAGATTGTACGGCTTTTTAGAAAAGCACACTGGGAAGTATTTCCCGAACTTCTCCACACTAACAAAAAATTATGTCAGCCGTTGATATGAAAACACCATGAAGAAGAAACGAGAAAATGTAGCAGAAAAGAAAATATGGATGTATATGTATGAGACAACTGATTCTTTGGACGATATGTAGCTAACGTACTGGTAGGTACGATGGAAGGAGATGGTCCTAATGAACATTTTCTCATCATTTGTGAACATTTAGAAAAAGTGAATTTCTCTACAATGAGCAAACTTTTTGATAGGTCCTTGATCTTAATATGGCCTTATGGAATCCAACATGACAATGTCCTGCTCTTCATGACTGATGCTGTGCCTTACATGATAAAGGATGCTAATACCCTGAAAGCGTTGTACTCAAAAATTGTGCACCTAACATATCTTGCACATGCCTGTGACAGAGTTCCTGAAGAGATACGAGGGCAATTCATCGAAATTGAGCGGCTCATTGGGTGCGCGAGGAAAGTTTTTCTGAAGACACTATCTCAAGTGGCATCATTCAAGTCGGAGGCCCTGAACGTTCCTTTTCCGCCGGATTCCATTTTAACGAGGTGAGGGACTTATAATGAAGCATGCAACTATTACTGTGAGAACTTCCAAGTTGTAAAAAATATCGACTCATTTCAAAGCAATGAAGCAACCTCAATTAAAGTTTCACAGAAGCTTCTTTCTGATTCTGAAATTGCATGTAAGTTTTCCTACCTAAAGTTAAATTTTGGATTTCTGCCTAGTGCCATTACTTCCTTGGAGAAGTCAACAGTGCTATTAGTGGCTCAATAGATTTGATCAAGAAAGTTGTGAATGACCTAAATATTGTGACTGAAAAAGTGGGAAAGGCTTTGTAAAAGAAAATTGAGCAAGTTAAAAAAAATGAAGGATATGAAATACTGTGCTTAATTGCAGATGTGCTATCAGGGAAAAACTTCTTACCTGGTCAAATTTAGGGAGATTTTGACAAATCGACGTAGTTTATTTCAAGTAATGCTCCTGTGGTGTCATTATAAGATGAAAATAGCTTCTCTATGTTTAAAGCATTGCTAGAAGATAATAGAAAATCATTCTCTTTCAAAAATCTGCATATGACTTTTGTTGTGCATTGAAATTCTGGACTGTTGAAATAAAAACTCTTAGGTTTGCCATGTCATATTAAGCTGTCAGAAAATGTAAGTTGAATTTTTATGTCTTTTCCTTGTTTTATTTTATATGGAATATTTTTTGTTGACAAAATAAAAACTTTTAGTTTGGCACAGAAACAGAACGTTAAATTTTAGTGAGAAAAATAAAAATTTTGGACAATTTTTTTTTTTAGTTTTAAAGAGCTTTTTTTTAAAAAATATTGGGTTATAAATCCATTTTTAATAGGGCATTTTATACAAATTTTTAGGTCATCAAAATCCTAGCACTAGTCATCACAAACTAAACATAAATTTTTATAGGATCACAATAAACTTGGTATTTTCAAGGTGCTCTAAGCAGACGAAGCAGAAACGTTTATGTGCGTTCTTATATTGTTTGTCAATAGTTAATAATATATCTTGATAGAGTACTTAAGCCACGAATGTAGTTTGAAAAAATTGTACCCCCCAAAAGTAAATTATGTAAGTTTTTTAAGAAATTGAATCCCGCATCGGTAGGGTAGTTAGCTAACGTGATAGTTTCGTGTTGAGCTAAACTGCCGAGGACGGGGAGATCGAGGTTGAAATCTCGGTCGGGTGGACTGGGGGTCGTTTTACCTAGGTGACTTTCCACTCTCCCTTCACGAAAATGAGGGTTAACTTCCTTTTAAATTCAACCTTTCCAATTTCTAACCCATTAGCGCATATAGCCCCAGCAGTTAGACGCGGTACTTAAAAAAATATGTTAGTTACAAAAAAGCTTCCTGTAAAATTTGTTTTAAATTATTATAATTTTCAGTGTTTGGATAAAAATGAAAATACAATAATGATACAAAATTTGAGAATATTTCGTAACTCAACGTCTTACTACCTGTTCAGGTTATACGCCTATGTAATAATTACACTGACGGGTTAGGGATAAGGAAGGCTTAATTTAGATTAAATGCACTCGCATTTGCGTGGTGGGAGAGTGAAAAGCAATTTAGGGAAAACCACCATAAGCCCGATTGGGATCAAACCTCGATATCCCAGTCTTTGGCAGTCTAGTTCAACATGAGATTAGCGCGTTAGACCACGCGGACACCGAAGTGGGTAAAATATTATTAATACTAGAAAAAAAAACATTTTTTCAGATTCAAATTTCGATTCCGATTCTTACTGTTATCGATGTTTTTCTTCCGATACTTTTAACGCGATTACACTGCATGCGATGAAATTACCTATGATTTCCTCAATTTGAAGCCAACTTAAGATGCTGTGAGAGTAATGGAATCAAACAGATATTTTAGTTACAAGATCACTTCAATTGAAACCACATTTGTCACGTGACGGTTATGATGAGACCTGCGTTTTGAGAAGATATATTGAGTTAATTGTGTATTTAGCTCAGTCGGCCGTGACATTAGTGCCAATTTGTATTAAAGTTCCCACGTCATTTTTTATAGTCCGTGGGTTGATTCGTTGTTAGTTTAGGAGCAGCGATTAGCCCGCCACGCACCTTACTGTCAACAGTTTCTTGTTTAGGTATTGTAGCTTGATTGGATGACCTGTTTCCCGCGATTATTGTAGCTAATTGTGACTTGTTGCGGGCGTGGTTTGCTAGAAGTTACGATCCTTGAACTACGGCCGTAACTAAATACTTGACTCTCTTGTTTTATTTCCCCTTTAGTACACAATGTGCTACACAGAGGAAGTCAAGGATAAGGAAAGTTAGAGGTAAAAAGCAGTATTGGGTGCATGCAATATTTAGTCAAGTATTTTAAATGTTCGGTTTTACAAGCTATTTTAGGATTCAAGAATATATTATAAAATAATGTTTTTCAAGTATTTTCTAAAAATATGTTAGACCTTTTGGTCAAATTATAGAATATAGGCTATTTATAACTTATTACCTAAAAGAATCCAAACCACTAAGTTTCCACAAACATTTTAAAAGATAAATTTACTGTACTTAAGACTTAATATTTCCAAGTTTTCCATTTGGGCTAAAACAGCAATTATCTACGATAAAACTTATCTAAAATTACAAAATAATATTTCTTAAGTGTTGAATAAATTTATATTTTCATTTTTTTTAATTTTTTTTAATTCTGTGTCTGGCTTCATCCCCTTACTTTTCCAACGAGTGCTAAGTTGCTATTTATTTACATATATGTTAATACACACACACACACAAACACAAACACTGGATTTATCTGAGTAATCTATGGAATAAAACTTCTTATAAAAAATATTAATCAAATCCATATACTCTAGCTTTCCAAGGTAGGGTTGACAGATTTTTGCTGGGGAAAATCGGGGTAAAAAAACAATATTTAATTACCACAATTTTATTTCAATTTTTATTACACATAAAATAAATTCCTTTTACATATTACAAAAGAGAAAACAGCAACAGAATTAATAATTTAATAAAAAAGAAAGACAAGCAAAAGTTAATAAGTTTACTCATATTTGCGATAAGATTTTGACTCCATCTTGCACGGTCTTTTCGGCATATTTAGACTTTTATCACTGTAAATTAGATTAAATAAATAAATAACTGTCAGAACCATAAAGCAAACATATCCCTTCATTTAAACTTACACTCTCACAATGCAGAAATGACGTACAAATCCAAAGAGAATGTGGTCACTAAACTTACCGAATAGACAGGATTTTCACGAATTGTGTTATACTTAATCATACCAACATGACAAAAAAAACGTGAATAGGCCAGGTACACATCATTTGGCCTAAACTGTAGGCCAAATTACTCTAGGCCAAATGAATTTAGATCAAATGACTTTTAGGCCAAATGACTTTAAGCCAAATGACTGTTGCGAAGTTAATTTTAAGGCCAAATGACTTTTTGTAAAATTAATTTTTATTCCATTTATCTCAAATGTGTTTATGTTGTCTCCAGAAACTTTCGTTATGATTTGTAGTGATGTTACTAGATGGCGAGGTGTGTAGTGTTTAGTTAAATAGTATACACTACCGTTTAAAAATACATTTGTCTTCTCTCAATTCACTACTTCCCAAGGTATAGCAGCACGTCCATTAACCTGTAGTACCACTTTTGTATGTTGAACATTTGCATTGTCAAAGTTTTGTTTTAGTTTTTGTGCCTTATTGTACCACAAATAAAAAGTGTTGTACCCGTACCCGTTTTGAGTAATTTGCGTATAAATGTGGCCACTCTATGTTAATAATTTTGAATTATTTTGAATTTTGAACATTTTTTTAAAACCAAATTGTGTTTTATCTGTCTTTCTGCGTATATTTGTTTGTTGATTTTGTTAAATTAATTAACCATTCATTTGTTTATAATTATTTTAACTTACTCGAGTTTGCCCACGGCTTCGCTCACATATAAGTTGGGTAAATTAACTCATTTCAAGCGAATCTTATAACCGAGGCTTTCTCAAACTCTATGCACTTGAACATTAAGTAATTATTAAGCCTCACTTTCTTAGAATCAAAATAACTTTTTACGTTAAAATACAAAAATAAGGCATTTATTATTCTATTGATTTCTTTATTTTCTGATAGGAACGTTTGTAGAAGTTTACTAAAAATAGTAAAATATTCATAAAATATCACGTTTGTTTTAACATTTTTGACGGAAATAATATATTCATGAAAAATATGTACTTGTCATTTGTACGAATGAGTTGTTTTTTTCCTTTCACAGAGATGGTTCATGTCAGCTTCTGTTTATATAACACACTAAGGAAGACCCTTTTCAATTGCCAGTCGATTTATGTAATTCAAATTATCATACTTGTTGAGAAATTAATTTCATACAAATTTATATAGATACAAAGGTCAAAATTAATTTTATTGCTTTATAAGTCAAACAGAACATTAATTTTTTACAGTCAATCAGAATTCAGCAAGTCGAAGGAAGTGAACAATTGATTCACAGATAAAACGGTGCTGCGCCTCGCCTGAAATCCCCTCGCGTCTCGCAGTTTGAGAAACCCTCATCTAAACTACCAAAAACACAATTTCAGACACGTGTGAGGCGAGAACATTTTCTATATTTCGGTGAAGCCACATATTATTTATAAGAATGAACCAAAATATATTTTTTAAATATTTGCAGTCTTTGCCTCAATATTTGCTCGCTTACGCGGAGATATTGTTGAAATTAACACCAAAATAAATAGTTTACATTTACTATCTAATAAACAAAACTAAATCTAAATAGCTGTAAAAAAAATACCTACATTTAGGACACAACTGCTAGCACAATATCAATGGCTCTTTTACGTGAAGGCATTGTTGCAATGAACACTAAAAGAAAATTAATAATTTAAATATACTATTTAAAAATGAATTAATTTGAAATATTAATTCTAGTAAGTGCCTTAGCTTATCAAACAAATTGTTTGTTCTGTTTGTAATTGTTTCTATTAGTATTGGTAATTCCCCCCTTCTTCCCCCCATCATAATATCTCTAACTCCAATTTAAACACTTATAGTTTCAAGACTTATTTCGTTATCTATTAGTTGTACTTCTACCTGCCAGCCAAATTTCCATTTTCTACTATATCTAATAGTTTTTTTTATACATTCTTCCCTCCCCCCTCAATTTCCTGGAATTCCATTTTAAATGTTTAGACTCATTATTTATTTGGAATTGTGCATTTACCGGCCTGCTAATTTCACTTTTATACCGCATTGCATTGAGATGTTGTTTCTCTTGGTTATGTAGATTTAGAACCTCCTTATCCCCCTACCCCCTTTTCCCAACTCACTTTGAGAAATTTAGAGTCTTAGAGTCTAATATTATTTCGGCTATTTGGAGTTTGATTTATCTCTACCTATCTGATTTTTTAAATATATATCTCATCTCAAAAGGTGTTTTCTACTATAGTCCATCACCACTATTTTTCAGGATGCCATTTTAAATTATTATTATTATTTGAATGTTTATTTGTTTTGGTTCCCATACCTGCTTAACGAATTTAAGTTATTTAGCACACATAAAGGTAAATGAATGTATTAGTTTCGGAAATGTTGGGTTCCTATTCCCCTCACTCCTGCCATTTCTCCAACTCCCACTGAAAAATTTCAAATTAAAGATTTATTTGTTTATCTGTATGGGTCCTTATACCTAAGGTTACGCATTTATCTCTCCATAGCTCATTAGACTCTATAATATAACTAGATGGACATCTGTGACTTAAACTTTCGAGCTTTCGTCTGCCTACCATTGTGTAAGAGAGAAGGAAATTTTCTTGTATCTCTTTCTCTCTTACACCCATACCAGGCAATGTGACATTTTGATATCGTTCATTAATTTGATTTAATATATGAGATACAATAATGTGTGAATAGTTAAATGAAATAAATTTGTTAGTTAAAGCTTTTAATAGACTAACAAAGTTCGAAACTCCAGTTTTTCTTTAAATAAGTTGATGGGGGCTAATCATATACGATGATTTTTGAAGGAAGCTCGTTTGGAATCCTACCCTATAGTAGTGTTTAGGTAGGATAAAAGACCTTCCAAAAGGGAATTTCTACTTCCGTTCTAGATGGCCATTTATCCTACAAAAATACTAATATATGATAGTATTCTGGTACGAAATAAAGCCTCACAGATTGGGATTCCTACTAAAATCAGGGTTTAGTAGATACTGTGCTTCCTACAAGCCTATAACTCAAATTATCGTTTGAACGTATGGCAACTACACAAAGTTTGTCATTCAAACAAATGTAATCACGTTTTAAGATACCTTTTTCGTTATATTTATCGAACTTCCAATATAATATGGTTTCTTAAACCATATTTAAATACTTAAATCGTATTTACTTGGAAAAGAAAAAAAAATTCATTTTTTACATTTATTGTATGTAAAAAATGACAATTTTTTTCTTTTCCAGGTAAATACGATGCCTGTATTAAAATATATTGAAATATTTAACTGAATAAAATATTTTCATCAACTTCGTATCTGCATCATTGTAAAAAACTTGTTTACCGTTATGTTCAATCATATGGTTTAGATTCGTCAGTAGCCATTTTGAAGCTATGTTTGTTAGAAGTTTTTGTGAAAGTGGTGTTAATTTTTTTCCAAGGGGAATAAAACTATAAATAAACTTTGTGTTCGACATCAAATAAATAAATAATATTGTCCTAAATTACTGTGGTTAACTATCACATTAATATATTACCATCTGTTTTCATTACAGTCATCCAAAGTGATAGATGTCAGCTGTTGGCGTAGTGATATATTAGGGATTACTTCTAGTAACATTTCGAGCTGTCATCCAGGTAAACTTAGCTCGTGAATGACTTATACATTGTACTCTAGTAACCTCAGTGATATCTATACTATATTGGATGGACATAAAACATCCTTGCAACGAACGTGAAGTATTATAACCAATTTGGCTGATGACACATTTACGTTAAAGGAGATACAATTCAGTTTGAAAGTTAATATCGTACAAATACGAATAAAATCTTTGATATATTAAAATAAGTAGCTATCACTCATGTTGTTTACATTCTGCCTAGACTAGGATACATTTTAAGTTGGCTATTAGCTTATATGTTGGTTTAAGAAACCATATTATATTGGAAGTTCGATAAATATAACGAAAAAGGTATCTTAAAACGTGATTACATTTGTTTGAATGACAAACTTTGTGTAGTTGCCATACGTTCAAACGATAATTTGAGTTATAGGCTTGTAGGAAGCACAGTATCTACTAAACCCTGATTTTAGTAGGAATCCCAATCTGTGAGGCTTTATTTCGTACCAGAATACTATCATATATTAGTATTTTTGTAGGATAAATGGCCATCTAGAACGGAAGTAGAAATTCCCTTTTGGAAGGTCTTTTATCCTACCTAAACACTACTATAGGGTAGGATTCCAAACGAGCTTCCTTCAAAAATCATCGTATATGATTAGCCCCCATCAACTTATTTAAAGAAAAACTGGAGTTTCGAACTTTGTTAGTCTATTAAAAGCTTTAACTAACAAATTTATTTCATTTAACTATTCACACATTATTGTATCTCATATATTAAATCAAATTAATGAACGATATCAAAATGTCACATTGCCTGGTATGGGTGTAAGAGAGAAAGAGATACAAGAAAATTTCCTTCTCTCTTACACAATGGTAGGCAGACGAAAGCTCGAAAGTTTAAGTCACAGATGTCCATCTAGTTATATTATAGAGTCTAATGAGCTATGGAGAGATAAATGCGTAACCTTAGGTATAAGGACCCATACAGATAAACAAATAAATCTTTAATTTGAAATTTTTCAGTGGGAGTTGGAGAAATGGCAGGAGTGAGGGGAATAGGAACCCAACATTTCCGAAACTAATACATTCATTTACCTTTATGTGTGCTAAATAACTTAAATTCGTTAAGCAGGTATGGGAACCAAAACAAATAAACATTCAAATAATAATAATAATTTAAAATGGCATCCTGAAAAATAGTGGTGATGGACTATAGTAGAAAACACCTTTTGAGATGAGATATATATTTAAAAAATCAGATAGGTAGAGATAAATCAAACTCCAAATAGCCGAAATAATATTAGACTCTAAGACTCTAAATTTCTCAAAGTGAGTTGGGAAAAGGGGGTAGGGGGATAAGGAGGTTCTAAATCTACATAACCAAGAGAAACAACATCTCAATGCAATGCGGTATAAAAGTGAAATTAGCAGGCCGGTAAATGCACAATTCCAAATAAATAATGAGTCTAAACATTTAAAATGGAATTCCAGGAAATTGAGGGGGGAGGGAAGAATGTATAAAAAAAACTATTAGATATAGTAGAAAATGGAAATTTGGCTGGCAGGTAGAAGTACAACTAATAGATAACGAAATAAGTCTTGAAACTATAAGTGTTTAAATTGGAGTTAGAGATATTATGATGGGGGGAAGAAGGGGGGAATTACCAATACTAATAGAAACAATTACAAACAGAACAAACAATTTGTTTGATAAGCTAAGGCACTTACTAGAATTAATATTTCAAATTAATTCATTTTTAAATAGTATATTTAAATTATTAATTTTCTTTTAGTGTTCATTGCAACAATGCCTTCACGTAAAAGAGCCATTGATATTGTGCTAGCAGTTGTGTCCTAAATGTAGGTATTTTTTTTACAGCTATTTAGATTTAGTTTTGTTTATTAGATAGTAAATGTAAACTATTTATTTTGGTGTTAATTTCAACAATATCTCCGCGTAAGCGAGCAAATATTGAGGCAAAGACTGCATATATTTAAAACATATGTTTAGGTTCATTCTTATAGGTAATATGTGGCTTCATCGAAATATAGAAAATGTTTATTGTATGTAAAAAATGACAATTTTTTCTTTTCCAAGTAAATACGATGCCTGTATTAAAATATATTGATTGATGTGTGCACTATATTACACAAAATCAGTAACGTTCCAAAACGAAAAATAAGTACTTCTAATTATGTTTAAAATATTGTTTGGAGTTGGATAAAAAGAAATTATTTAAAAAAATGAAATAGTATGATAAAACTTAAGTTTTCGTTATTTTAAATCTAATACAGTATATAACAGGAAATTTAAAATATTTACATTTATAACAAAATTGTGCTCTTTTACAAGTGTTGGCAAGCCTAAACCTAAACATATGATTTTCGAATTGTCATCCAGGTAAAAACCTATCGTGAACAGAATATAGGCTTGTTCCGTATACCGGCCAGCATTCAGCTCTACCGTAGCGCAATGCTGATGTGACGTCAGCTCGTGGCCTAGCCAAGCTTGCGTTTCTTAAATGTAATAAATCACGCGGCTGTATTACATAAATTATAATGTTTTGTACAAGACTATAGTTTATTGTATTACATAAACAAATTTATATAGTACAGTAGTTGATGAAAGAAGTAATGTGTTTGGTGACGTCAATGTTCACTTAAATTAAGTGTTAACTATTCAATAAAAAATGAATACCCCTCTTGTATGTAGGCCTATACATAAACCAATTTGGAGTGTTTTGAAAATCTTGAATTTATATTAATGTTCATCTGAGAGTGTAGAAATAAACATTTAAAAGGTAATATTAGATTCGGCTAAATTTATGTTAAATAAGTAGTGATTATAGAGAATTACATTAATAATACCCCCAATATGTGTCCCCTCAAAGTTGGTAACAATATGTGTCCTGCCCCTACCACCCTCCTAACAACCCTCGAGTTGGAAATAAAGTCATCCTCCAAAATTGCAAAGTTAGGCACGTCCATGGGTGAAATACTATATTCTATAAATATGGAGAAAAGGAAACCAAAGAAGGTGAAGCTGTTGTTCATTGTGTCTCTCAAAACATAAGCAACGAAACAAGTCAACCAATTGTGAATAAGACTGAAACAATAAAAATATATCTTGAATAATTTCAAAAGAACAACAAAATATTGAAATCCAAACTATTGAAATGAAAATCTCTGGAAATCTGTAGGCTCAGGAGCCTACTTATCATATATATAATTTGCTAAACCAGTTTCCGGTTATAAAAATTACAAGGAAATGGCTGAAAACAATTTGACAAACAAGCATTCATTTTAACGATTAGGAGTCCAGGATGTCGGGAAAAAATACTATTTTTCACGAAAACCCGATTTTCACAGATAGTTTTTTTTATCGTGGAAACCGTTATTTGCGCTATTGGCTGCAGGGCTGTAAATCTTTAAATAAAATATATATCTTTGGCTAAAAATAATAACTGAATCTTTATTGTTGATCCGAACACAGTCATCACATCTTTCAATCTGCAAATAAAATATTTATCTTTGGATGCTGATTTCACTTTAGATGTTCGTCAAAACACATCTAGAACGAGATTACCTGAATTGGGGAATCATTTATTTATTATTGGAATGTTGCTATCTTTAATTCGCATTTAAATCAATAATATCGACCATAATTCGCAAATTAAAAGGTTAAGTTGTCAGTTACATAGAAATATGTTGTACGTTTTGTTTTGCGCATGAGCTATAAAAATATATAAACGATACAATGAGGTTTAAATATGTTTAGTATGTATTATAAGATCAAAAATGATAAAATTGTCTTAAAATATGTTTAAAAAAAATAGCCATTTTAATTATCTAAATATGGGTTTTGGCGTTAATGTTTTTAAAATAATGGGTTTTGATATTCATCGTATCAAATAGTAACACAATACAAATACAGTAAGTTCAGTTATGTTTCCATACTACCACGTATAGTTTTGAAGGAATGATATTTAAAAGAAATCTTTTTTGTTCTCCATCTATCTTTTCACATTCATAGAAACACAGTAAGTTCAATTATATTTCCATGTTGCTACTTAATTTTGAGGGAATGGTGTTTCAAAGTAATGTTTCGTGTACCACATCAATCTTTTCACATTATCTCTCTCTGACACACTCTCTCTCTCTCTATCACACACTCTCTCACACATATTCTCTCATTTTGACTAAGACTTTTTCCCTCTCTCACTCACACTCTCCACTTACAATACTAAACAATCTTTCACACATTATATTTATCACACTCTCTTTCTCTCAAATTCTTCCTCTCCCTCAAACTTTCGCTCCCCCACTCTTACATTCTCCCTCTTTCTCAAACATGCTTTCTGTCTCAAACTCCTTCTCTGTCTCAAACTCCTTCTCTGTCTCAAATTCTTTCTCAGACTCTATCTCTAAAAATCACTCTTTCCCTCAAACAGTTTCTCTCTCAAACTTTATCACAATCAAACTATCTCTCTATTCTCAATCTCTCTCTCAATCTCTCTTTCTATTATACTCTCTGTCTCAATCTTTCTCTTTAACGCGCTTTCACTCAAACTTTCCCTAACATTTTATTTTTCTCTAAAATTCTCTCTTCCTAACTTTTTCTCTCAAAGTCTCTCTTACACGCTCTCAAATTTTCTCTCGTTTTCTCTCTTTCACACAATACCTCACACAGTCTCTTCCCCAAAATTTCACTCACACTCTCACACACACTCTCTTTCTTAAACACATTCCTCACACACTTTATCAGGCACTCTCCCTTACATACTAACTCTCTCTCTCACACATACACTCTCTCACTTACTCTGTGTGTGTGTGTCTCTCTCTCTCTCTCTCTCTCACACACACACACACACACACAATCGCTCACTTTCTCTCTCTAATAATAATAATAATAATAATAATAATAATAATAAATGATCTAGTTAAACCCATCATTTAAGTTTATATATATATATAAAC
>CABFVZ010004001.1:7140-59778 GCA_902151445.1 Timema monikensis | reverse complement strand
ATTTTAAAATAATCATGTTTAAATATTGTTTTTTTTTAGATATGGTAATATGGTTTCACTGGTCTCATTCCAACTCTATTCTAATATAAACTAACAAACCGCATCATGATGTGAGGCCTAGCTCTATCTGTATTACTTACCTAAGCTACGTGCTATCAATGAGATACGCTCTTAAAAGGCTGCATGGGAAACTGAGATATTGCCAATCAGGTGAACCTTTAACAATACAAAAGATTGGTGTTTACTAGAATTAAGCCTAGGCTTGAACATTTCGCTTGTAAGATGAAATTTTTCATTCCAAAAATTGAAATAAATCCACATATTTTGGTGGATATTTAAGACCTTAATGCCGGGAAACGAAAGGTAAATGGTATAGGTGCTTAAAATGGATATTTTCGAATTGAATGATTTAATTTAATATGGGTTTACAATATAAATTGTATTATCATTTGTATTTTCCTTCTTTCATTTTTGTTCTACTACTGATGGACAGCTCCACCCAGAGTAGGGTTCCCGACCACCTGTAACAGCTCTCTAATTAGCTGTTGGTTTCCCCCTCCCCCTCCCATCCTTCTGACCCCATCCAGAACCCCTTCCCCTCCTCCTGACCCCTTTCCAGTATTCCAAACTTGTTTATTCTTGTCCAAACTAGTTATTTAATTTGTGCTCATTGGTTATTTATGAATGTACATTGCTTTTTTATGTGTTCTCAATGGTTATTTATATATATGCTTATTGCTTTTTTATTTGTGCGCATTGTTTTTTATGTCTGGATAGGATTGGGACGGAGCGTTGGAGTTTTTTATTTATTTATTGGCATGCAGTCCACGGCGTCGGGCGTTCCTCCCTCATCATCGGAGGGAACACGGAGCACGAAGCTCTCCTGATGGCAACATAGTGAAGAGTGTGATAGATAGTTCCCCTGCCTTGAGGCCCCATTTCACCTCCCCCTCACTACCCCCCCCCATCAAGACATATGTCGCAACCCTATATGTGGTAATGGGTTTTCCCTGATGACTGGGGCCAGTTTTGCGGCTCGACAAGACAAGGCGAGACAGAAATAGAACATGACCTTGAATTATGTCGCTATCCTCCCTCCTTCTATGTGATAATGAGTTTTCCCGGTGATGTCGCAACTAGAGAGCATTGACACAGCTTTAATTATGCACAATCAGTGGCCTCAGAAGTCTTACGGTGATTTATAATCCTCAGGGTCCGCTATCCCCCACCACCAAAGTTTACTTAAATTGGTGTTTTGGTATCGACCATCGGCATGCGTGGATATAGGTATTCGTCATGGACTGGAGGAGTAAAGTAGTAATGTTCCAGAGTTTACGTGGAGTGAGGGAGAGTAGAAACCCACCCCAGTTCACCCGAGCAAGATTCGAACCCACGACCTCCCCTGCCATAACTATAGGAGGGATACGTACCCTTTCTGGCAAAACGTGCGGTAAGGATGATTAAGAAAATTTCCCGGAGGGAGAAATACCTACAGTTCGAATCTCACTCGGGTAAGCTGGGGGGGTTCTACTCTCCCTCACTCCCAATAAACTATTGAACATTACTACCTTACTCCTCCGGTCCATGACTGATACCCACTTCAACGCATGTCGATGGACGATACCAATCAACCAATTTTAGTAGAATTTATGGTGGAAGATAGCGGCCCCTAACCGTGGATTATAAACCACCGTAAGGCTTACGAGGCTCCTGATTGTGCATAAATAGAGCTGTGTCATTGCTCCTTAGTTTTGACATCACCGAGCAAAACCCATTACCACACAGAAGGGGGAAGGGTTACGACATCATTAAAGGTCGTGTTCTATTTCTGTCTCTACTTGTCTTGTCGAGCCGCCAAACTGGCGCCCGTCATCAGGGAAAACTCATTACCACATAGGGGATTGTGACACCGGGAAAACCCATTACCGCATAGGTTTTTTTAACAAATGTCTTGAAAGAGGAGGAAGTGAAAGGGGTCTTAAAGCAGGGGAATCATCTCTCACACTCTTCGCTACGCTGCCGTCAGGAGAGCTTCGTGCTCCGTGTTCCCTCCGATGACGAGGGAGGAACCCCCGACGCCGTGGATTGCATGCCAATAAATACATTTAAAAAACTCCATCGCCCCGTCCCAATCCTACCCAGACATAAAAAACAATGAGCACAAATAAAAAACCAATGGGAATACATAAATAACTAATGAGCACACATAAAAAAAAGCAATGAGCATACATAAATAACCAATGAGCAAAACTTAAAAAACACGTTTTGACAAGAATAAACAAGTTTGGAGCACTGGAAAGGGTGTCAAAAGGAGGAAACGGGCGTCAGGAGGAGGGTAAGGGGAAAACCAATAGCCAATCAGAGAGTGAGGGGCTTGGTTACGTGATTAAATTCATCCAATCATAGAGCTGTTTCTGGTGGTCGGGAACACTACTATCCAGTGACATTATAAGCCCATTTGGTTTCTAGCGTTTAGGTATTTATGCGCAATTAATCTAGTTCTTTAACAAGTCTTCAATGCACAAATAGACAACGTAACTCTGACATAGTATTTTTTTAGTTATTTAGATAACGACACCTTAACCTTGGCACGGTATCCCTTTTATTTAGATAGAGAGAACGCACAATATCAATTTTATTTATTTAGGTAGAGACAACGTAACCTTGGCAAAGTATTTCTTTTAGTTATTTAGATATAGATAACGTAACTTTGGCCCAGTATCCATTTTATTTATTTAGTTCAGGGCTGTCCAACTTTAGGTAATCCGAGGACATTATTAATAAAAATATGTCAATCCGAGGGCCGCATCCAGAATTATAAATAAAGTGCAGATATTAAAATATATAGTGAGTCTGACTCTTAAGTTTGCAAAGCACTTTTAAATTTTGTAATTGAGAAAAGGCATATTACCTAAAAAAAATCTTATTAATTGAAACATTAGACAAGATACAATTGTTTATAATTTTTATGTCATATTAATGTGAGCTCTGCAGTTGTTAATTTTCATTTACTAACGTAGCTATACCAATATCGATGCTTGTAGTTGCCACTCGTAGTAAATGTGAAGGTGATTTATCAGTCAAATAACGTTTGTATTTTGATTTTATGAATTTCATCGTTGAAAAAATTCATTTGCAAAGGTATGTGCTCTCAAGTATTGAGCACATCTTAAATCTAAATTCACTCAATTTCGGATTTGGTAATAATTTATAAAAAATCTTTTCCTATTTCGATCCTGCCAGTATAAAAAGGATCTGATTGCAAATCGCACAGTTCCAGCTGAAGGTCAAATCTTACGATCTCAATACTGATATTCAATAGTTGAATGAAAACTGAAATATCTTCTTCTATTTCCCTAAGATCGCCAAATCAGGTTTTATAGTTCTCCAGGATTTATTTATTGTGCTTTATATGAACCAAAAATTCTGTTCCCCTAAAATTCTTCATTTCTTCAAATTGTTCTTTGCAATCAAGAAAAAAAAGTAAAATTATTATTGGCCAATTTTGATTTAAAAAGCTTCAATTTACTTCTAAACCCATTCAAATGACCACAAAAGTAGGCCATATTCTGTTGTTTATCCTGCAACTTTAGGTTCAATTCATTCAAATGGTCATATCTGTTAAAAATACAAGATCAGATAAAAATGTGGGATTTTGAATTTGATTTTCAAGTTCTGTTGTCTCAGATTTCACTTAGTTTTTAAGAAATATGGGTATTTATTACCGAACGGGAAAAAGTGCTCCAGACATTTTCCGGCACTCAACCATCGAATATCAGAATGGAGAAGCAAATCGCCATATGCAGCATCCATTGCGCTCAATAAATCACGAAACTTACGATGGATCAAAGCTCTATTACCTCATATGATATTGGTTACTCGTACAGCTGCTTTCATTACATTGACTTGACATAGAGATTTTCCACAGAGTGCCTTTTGATGAATGGCGCAGTGAATGGTAGGATGGTTAAAATTATTTTGTTTCAGTAGTCCACAAAATCCGATGCTAGTCCCCGTTACAACTTTCGCCCCATCAGTGAAAATACAGGGACATTTATCGAATCCTCCACAGCTTATAACAGAGTTTTGAACTGCTTCTAAGAGATCAGTACCTTTAGTGGTCCTATGCCAATATAAAATACTTAGAAATTCTTCATTAATAGTAAAGTCCTTCTGAATAATTCTAACAAAAATTAAAAGTTGACTTACGTCTGCCTGATCAGTACTTTCATACAGACGCAATGGAAAGTGCCCATATTTTGCGATTGACTCAAACAACTTTTTTGAAACACATTTATCCATGTGTTCTACACGTCTTCTGACAGTCTGGTGAGATAATGCCACTGTTTCAAAGTTTTAGGCTAATATCAGCTCATTAAATTGTTTTGCCATTTCAATCGCACATTTCTTCACAATCATACAGTCACTAAAAGTTTTTATTTTATTTTTTGATTTCGCTAGCTTCAATGCTACTTTAAACGAATCGTCAAGGCTTGAAATTTTTGTAGTGCTAAGTTTAAAAAAAAACTCGTTTGATGCATCAATTTCGTTTTTATGTCCAGCAATAATGGTGCTTCTTGATTCCCCAATATACATTTCAAATCTATTATTATATACTATAGTGTAGTTTCGTTTCACGTTATACTCTTTAGTAGGGATGTGAAAAAAGTATCGAAACTTTACTAATATCGCTATTTCTCGAATTCAAACTTAAATTTTCTTTCGACTCTCATATCTTTAAATATCAACAATTTTATTTAAAGTGAAAATATTTAAAATTTAATTAAAACAAAAAGAACACTTGACAAATGTTATTTGGTTTGCCATGTATTTTAATTATGTCATAAAAACAAATATAACACTTTATCCTTTGTAAATTAATTATATTTACACGGTTTTGTCTTTTTTTGTGTGTGACTTTTTTACTCTACAAAATATATATGTATATTAATTCTTTTTACCAATTGCGTACAATTGTTGTTTGATGTCCAGGTCTTTATAATTGTATTCGAAATATTTTTTGTGAGATTTTTACTGATCTCGAATACCGCAGGAATCGAAAAATTGAGGACTCGAGCATCCCATCTCTAATAAATATTAACATATCCGGGACGATTAGTAGGACGTGAAGCACAAATAAAATAGTCGTGGAGAGTCTAAACTATTTGGTTTATTTCAAACCCTACTTGATGTAGACCTGCCAAGAGTCGGCAGCTTAGTAAATGTGCTGCGCTCTTTTGGGCGGGAAATAGATCTTCACTTGGCTTTTTACGTCCCATTAACGACGGAATTAATCTAACTGTCGTTGGGGTACCTCGAACTCTTCCCCAATGCACAGTTGGAGTTGGAGATAGTGAGTGTTTGGTGAAGTGTTGAACTTGTGACCTTGTGACCCCTTTAAGGGGGTAAATGCGAATACTTAATGCAGGGGTTGGCAATCTTTTTGGGCTCCGATTGACTTTTACATTTATCATAGGTCTCGCGATCATACTTTATTTCTTCACTCTAGGCCCTACTTCTAATCTAATATTTTTTCCTTTCTATACATCTTGCATTTATTACTTAAATTAAATTTTCCCCCCAATACTTATGTCCCTGCCTTTATATAAAGTACATAAATAAAATGTACACTCCGCTTACTCTGAAAGCTAGCAGTCTTACCTTGATGGATTACACTATGGCCCTATCTCACAAGCTGCACCATACTGAAACCAAGCAAGGTAGCTGTCTTACCTTGACGTATTACACTATGGTCTATAAGCTGTACCATTGTGGAATAATGTAAGATAAGCTTGCCTTTTTATGAGGATGTAATTTTCTTAAGTGATCGATTGAAGATTGCTGCGAGATCGACCTGTTGACGACTCCTTTAATTGTTTTTTTTTTTTTGTAGTGACCATTTTTACTCTATTGAATAGGAAAATTTTTTGTTCTAAAATAGACATGTCCGGCACCTTCCTTAACATCTCGTTTTTATTAAAAACAGCTTTAACGAATCTATTTGGGTTTGTTTAGGCTATACTAATGGATCACTAAAACTTCAATAAAAATCTAAGTGCTTTTTATAGCAACTAAAATATTTGAATGATTCTTCATCAATGCTCATTTTACAACTAAATTTTTTCTAATCGAAATAGAACAAACTGTTTCTCAACAAAAAAAAAATATAAAAAGTTAAAACTATTTAAGTTTCGTTTGTTCAGCCTTAATCAATCGCCTGATTAAGTCCGTTAAGATAGGGGTGTGAGGAAGGCGAGAAACGACAGTGTTTTGGGAGTTTTTTTTTACAGCAAAACTTTTTTTTTTGTAAAAATAAATAAAATATTGCTTAAGGTGGAGTGNATTGTCATTAAATTGAAGAACACCATTGACAGATATTCAACAACTGTTGATATCACCATGTAAAGAAAATTCTCTTATGTTAGTACTTAAGGTGGAGTGCTAGTGAGCGCGAGTTTAGTGTATTAATTTTGCAGTTTTTATAGCACAAACATTTTTTGGCCAAAATAAATCAAATATTTCTTCTATAGAATCATAGAGTTTAGTTTTCTGCACATGCTAATCTCAACAGTTGTTGAATATCTGTCATGAGCATGGCGGCATTTGGTGACAAACATTTTAAATAAAGATAAGTTTGTCACCAAATTCTGCCATGCTCATGACAGATATTCACCAACTGTTGAGATTAGCATGTGCAGAAAACTAAACTCTATGATTCTATAGAAGAAATATTTGATTTATTTTGGCCAAAAAATGTTTGTGCTATAAAAACTGCAAAATTAATACACTAAACTCGCGCTCACTAGCACTCCACCTTAAGTACTAACATAAGAGAATTTTCTTTACATGGTGATATCAACAGTTGTTGAATATCTGTCAATGGTGTTCTTCAATTTAATGACAATTTTTTTCTTCATTTAAAAAGTTTTGTCATCTAATGCTGAGCTATGCTCATGACAGATATTCAACAACTCTTAATAACACCTAGTATAATAAAATTAATTCTTTGTTTATACTGAAGAAATGTTTTATTTATTTTGGCAAAAAAAAAGTTGTTTTATAAAAACTGAAAGAAAAAACACATTGATTTGTGACGCCTTAGACCCTTCGGCCACCGAGGTGGGTAAGGAAGTAATTATTTAATAACAAAAAGATTACAAAAATAATTGGAACACGATTCAAAATAACAAACAAGTAAATTTATATAATTTGTAAAATTAAATTACAGGTTGTCATGCAACCTAATATAGAGTTAATATAAATATGATACAACTTGTAAAATTGATTTAAAAATATATTATTTTAAATAATTGATGTTAATCATGATTCATGAACGCACAAAGGTTGATCATTTCACTCAAAATGGAACGTTGTGGTCGATATAAACCTGAGTTAACAAATAATTTTAATTTATTTGAAGTATCTAACGTACATTTGCTGAACCTACTGTTTATAATATCAGCACTCGACCTATACAATTACATAAATCTAGAACAAACTCAACACCCAGACCCCCTGACGTTAATGCATCACTATGAAAAGCTAAACCCACATATGACCAATTATACATTTTTGGGCCACGCCAGGAATCTATTCCAGGACCCCTAGCTTAGTATACAGACACTCTGCTGACTGAGCTAAAGTGTTGGATTTTTACTAAAATAATACCGGTAACAGTGGTAATGCAGGAAAAGGCATTTGTTTTTCTAATCTATTCTCGTTTTTCGACGTCAGTGAGGTTGGAGTTCAAATTCTGGGCCTGACATTGTACAGGTGTTTGTTTCTAAACGGTTTCCACTCCTTACCTCACGACAATGCGGCTACATTTCTCCATTATTCTTTCAACTTTTCCATCCTTATCCTATTAGTGTAAATATATATATAGCTCAGACATGTATTAAGATTAGGTCAGAAACTTGATTTTTAAACGAAGATAGTGTAAAACACGAGGAAGAGAAATGTTGCAAATTCCCGAACGACCTATCGAAGGAGGAAGAGAGAGAAAATGTGTAACAAAGACGAGGGTCGGTGAATTGATGTTCGGGAAGAATGGTGGCTCAAAGACATCGGCGCTGAACAATGATAGGGGTGAGATATATTACGTCTCTTCGCCCTCTCCAAATGGCTTTGCGGCGTCGGTTTGAACCTCTACGCTTTTAATTGGCATTGGAAAAGCTGTCAGGAGGTCGTGGGCTGGATTCCATTGCCTGTGAGGTATCTGTGGTCCATATTATACCTCTCCCTCACTCTCCTGATATACTATACATCCATCCTTCTCTGACAATCACTTATATGTAGTACAAGTCTCACTCTTAACTCCCTACTCCAGTGACAGTCAAATAAACATGTTTATTTTAGCATTCTTCCAGGAACGTTTGTTCTACTGACGGCGAAAAAATCAACTATATTGATGTAATGTTTTCTTCAACATCAATATCACACCCGCTTCGGTGGTAGAATGGTCCAAGGTGGTGATTCCCAACCAGGATTCCTCGAGTTCGTGTCTGGGGTTACGCGAGAATTTTCAAAAGTTTGATTTTAATTGGTCTACCCATCATTTTTGGGCATTGTGGAAATATGTGAGGATATAAGGGATGGTATAAAAGGTCAATGTTTTTGTAGTTTTATAGAAAAACGTTCTTTTGACCAAAATAAATAAACTATTGCTGCAGTAACAACGTTTAGTTTAATTTTCTTCACATAATGACAGTGGTGGATTTATGACTCTGCCGCCCACAGGTACTAGATAATTTGCCGCCCACTTTTCCTCCCTTAATTTCTAACCTTATAAATCCCCGTTTCCACCCTACCACCCTTCATACACCTATACATTTATACCATACACACATGCTAGCTGTAGAGTGACAGATAAAAAGTGCTTAAATTATTGTAATATTTATTATAGTGAGGTTTTAAAAGTATTAATAAGCAAAGAAAAGACTTAAAAAATTGAAATAAATACTCTTATACAATCACAACACACAAATTCAAATATTATATGAAAATATAAAGTCTGTATACTGTAGACCATGTTACTACATATAAAATATTGGCATGTACAGTACACAGTAAGAAAATAGTCTATAGTAACTTTCGCCTTGATTTCCGCTGAGCGAGCTGGTCGATGATTCCAGACAAATCGCTTTAATCCAACAAGTGACCTTCATTAAAGACAATTGTCAGTGAATTAAGGCGATAGTTTGTCATGTTACTACAGCAGATACAGCAAATCACAACAATCATACACACGGTGAAGCCATACATTTATTTTAACTGGCAGTAAAAGATACGTATTTTTTTTCGTAATTCAAAATTTTCCGCCCCTAAAATCTGCCGCCGTAGGCACGTGCCTACTAGACCTATGCGTGAATCCGCTCATGCATGATGATATCAACATTTTTGTTGAATTTCTGTCATTAACATAGCAGCATTAGATGAGAAACTTTTTAAATAAAGAGAAAAAGTTGTCTTTAAATTCCAGGACACTCTCGATAGGTATAACATTTTTTGATGTCTCCATGTGAAGAAAATTAAACTAAACGTTGTTACTGGAACAATATTTTATTTATTTTTGGCAAAAAAAAAGTTTTCCTATAAAAACTGCAAAAGAACTGATCTTTAATACCTTCCCCTTCCACCTCACCTTAATGTTAGAAGTTAAGTTATTAAAAAATATTGATACGCCAAGTTAAATTACTAAACGACAGTAATTAGTATATAGAACTAGATAATAAATACTCATGAAATATTTAATCCAAAAGGGTGAGTTAAATACTATTTATAAACCCTACTGGTGCACACGTATATTTTTAATTCACCCCTGTCGAATAGAATATGTTTATGTGTCAGCCATTTGCGATTCTCGAGATTTTACAAAATATTTTATGGTTCCTCCGAAGAAGAAAAGATGCTGGGAACCTCTGATCTAATGCAATATACTGTAATAATGAGGATGGGGAGATCGTGGTTAGAATCCAGGCTGGGTTACTGAGGATGGTTTTTCATAAAACAATTTTTCACTCTTCCTCGTGAAAATGTTGGTACACTTCCTCTTAAGTTCAATCTACCTCATCCTGGGAAATATTAGCTTGGTTAGTACGTATGTGTATTACCTAAACTACTTACACGGGTCTTAAGACGTGGCGCTATCTTTCTTATTAATTTAAATCGTCAATCTATACTATATACTATATAATATTATAAAAAGGAAAGATTTGATTTTTTGTTTGTAATGGATAAACTCAAAAACTACTGGACCGATTTTAAAAATTCTTTCACCAATATAAAGCTACATTATCAGCGAGTAACATAGGCTATATAGGGAATCGAACCCAGGACCTTTGGCTTAGTAAGCCAATGCTCTAACCACTGAGCTATTCAGGAATTGTCTCGTGCCCAGGGTCATTCTTAACTCTTCACTCATATTTTAAGGCAGAGTCTATGATGGACGTGGTGAAATCGTCAGCTACAAACGTGTGATTTTATTAAGATCACGAGCTATCAGATAACGCAGCCACCTTCGACTCGGTATTTCGCTTATTGCTGCCATTTGTACAATTACTGTCTTATAATGGTGAGGGATTGCAAATTTAAGAATCAAATAGACAAATATATTATTTTATGGTTTAAGTGAGGATTACTCCATCTAGATATAATATTCTGGAAATTGAATAATTACATCTGGACACGGGAATCGAAGCCGGGACCTTTGGATTTGTACGCCAATGCTCTAACCACTGATCTATCCAGGAATTATCTCGTGCCCAGGGTCATTCTTCACTCATATTTCAAGGCATAGTCTATGATGGACGTGTTAAGGGTTTACTTTACATAGGGAAAGTGATATTTTCTCTATCTTTAAATTCTTTTTTTCTGATATTTTGCACACTAAATGATTTTATTACATTTTATAACTTTTTGCTGATTGAAGAAATTGGAGGCAAAATGTTATTACTGTCGCAATCTACATCGTCTTTCGATAATTTTACTATTATCTGAAATTATTCTTCAAGGCATATTTGTATGAGTTTTAATTTGCGTTCTTTTAAGCTCCCGATAGCTTTACGTTTGGTACACGTACTTAGAATTTGGCGGGAAATTTTACGTTCTTTTCTTTTTAGTGGCCTCAATGAACTAGATGCTCAATTCTTTTTGTGAACGCATATTTGGGCCTCGCTGTATACACCTTGGTTTTACATTTTCTGTTCCGAACACCTCCAAAACAACTCACCATTTTGCAATTTAGAAAATTTATAACTATTAACTACAAGTAACCCACTTTCCCTCACACTAACAATTAATATCACTCTATACTGTATGGTACTGCTAACGCTCAACCAGATGGCTTATTTTTAACTGAAGTCTGCTGGTAAATTATTGTATTAATTTCCAATTACTATCCTACGATTTAATCCTACCTACTATGAAGTACCAATCCATCTGTTTACAATTCCTTCTAGTTGAGTCGATGGTTGCCAATACACCCCCAGCCGTTTGTTTACCCTTGTCTAAATATTTGTTTCCTATTACAATTTGTATTTAAAAAATAAAAATATACTAAACAATAATGTGTGACTGTTTATTGATACTTATTAATGCCTTGAGTGTGCGAACATATAATTATTCAATGTTATTTTATCCTGTTGCAGGTAAGTGTTGCAGCATCCTAGAGGTTTATCAGCTTCTCTTTACCAATACTGACACTATCTTCTACGCACAGGTTCGTTTTTGGTTGTTCTTTAAATTTAATAATGAAATATAGAGCCTTTCCTTTACTCGAAACAATGTTCCCAGAATTATGAAATAAGGGGAAAAAAAATTGATACTTTTCTATACTGCTTATACAAGTAATGTCTGCATTAAAACGGCTACATATATAATTACGCCAATTTGTTGAATTCGCTGGCTACTATTATTATATGTGTGATGTGATATTTCACTTTATGAATGATATTTTATCCTATAGAAGATATTAAAATATAAGATACATAAAAAAAGTAAATCTGGAACGATTGTCATAGAATAGTTAAAGCGTATTCGCATAGGCGGTTCCTTTCCTGGATCTTTTACCACCCTCTCGCAAATGCTAATAGGCCTCATCTCAATTCTACCTTACTCATCCCTACACCATTAGTGGAGCCATATATAAACTTAGAATTATTATAAAATAATCTTTATTTGTCAAACAAAATTAGATATTGCTCAAAATCAGCCACACTTGATAAATAGATATACCAAACGACTTATATTAAAAGTCTGTAGACCAAAACACTTCTTTCTGACTAGCTAATCAAAATACTTTAACCTAACATGTTGCTATTATTTTGTTTGAATATTCTAACAGCCATGTTTCAAATACACAAAGGAATAAACTTAGTATCTTACATATTTAAAGTCTGTAAGCTAAGTCCCGTACAACAGGTAATTTATTGCCAAGTAGAAGTCTCCCTGCTTTTACAGCAATTTTATTGACTTTAAATCCGTCTGCTGTAATGTTTCTCAAAGTGTGATCCGCGGGGGGCTATCATGTGGTCCGCAAGATCCCACTAAGTTTCGTAATAATAATGACTTCAAGAATATTGATCACATGTAATGCAAAAATTTGAAATAAAAATGATTAAATATTAAATAGTGTGTGATGTGTTTCTTTCCTTGGTAGACACAAGCCACATAGAAAAGGAATTCTGTACCAACTTTAAGTCAACAAATCCGAACAGTTATTTATAGAAACAATGTACCTTTTTTGCGGCTGAAAGAGATATAATTTTTATAGGTATATTATAGGTATTAATAATATCTATAAGATTACATGACTTGACGCATGAATACGTAAAAGTAGATCAGGTAACTGTTCAAATAAGGCTCTTTCTATTAAAATCAAAGTGTACCATCAGTTGCATACCCTTGTTGGGCCACTTTCCACTTTGTTACGTTCTCGTGCGTTCAGCCAATCAGAAACAAAGATTAGTGAACTAGTTTGCTGTAATATATCTACTCACTTTTATTGGTCAAAGATGACTTGGTGGTCTAGGGGTAAGGTGTCAAGACTTCTGTGCTGGAGGTCCGGGGTTCAATCCTCGGTCCCGGCACAGATTTATCTGATTGCCTAACCCTTCCTTCACCTCTGACAAGACATCTTGTGAATGTGGGGAATGCCAGGCCTCCACCGTGGTTCGGATTCCACGTTAAACTGTAGGTCCTCCATTTCATCTCACTATCACCATACATGAGCGTAAGTTCGTATAACCCGAACGGGTAGTAAGACGCGGTGTTAATAATAATAATAATAATATTGGTTAAAGTTACAAAATCTGACATTCCATTGTAGACAGATAATTTTGAAACGGAAAACAAACACAACGCGTCTTACGAGTTCGCGTCCGACGAGCGGACGTGACTGATTGTAGACGATACTAAATGGGTTGCTCCCTTCAAACCTTTGAACACCATTAGTTTTAACATGGATTACGGCTTCCGTTTTGTATTTTAATGGACTTCCTTCCTCTCGTTGGATCGCAATGTTGTTTAGAAAGTTCTTTGGGCGGTAACTCCTATTTGTTTTGTTAGATAACTTGTCGGACATAGCATTTGCATCTAGTAAATGTGATTACTCAGCATACATGTTTATAAACAAGGATACCCTGTCTCTTTGTTACAAATTATATTACATGCTCATTAAGTACATACAAACTATTTCTCATGCAATTTACTTCATTCTACAGTCTGTTTTATTTAGGAAGGAACTTTTTTTGACATTCACACCGGTAGTTGCCTGGTCTAACCCAACCCTCTCGTGTTAGACTAGATCACCAGTATTGAGGAGATCGTAGTTATAATTTAGGTCGGCTGTAATTAGTTTATCTCCTAAATTATTTCCCCCTCTCCTTATACGCAAATTCTGTCACATTTACTCTTAAATTATATTTTACTCACTGCTATCCCACAAGCGTAGTTAGTATAATTGTTAGTATAAGTATTGCCCGCGAACCCGAGATCCCTAGGCTCACAGCCACTACACCACGGAGCCGGATAGCGTAGTCAGTGAATATGTATAGCCCGAACAAACTAAAACGTTGATCTAAAAAACCTCAAGATAAACAACTTTTTTTAATATAATTTTAAAAGTTACTAAAACAATTTTATTAAATTTATACGTAAAGTAATTTTATATACACTTGAACTAAACTTCAACTTTGTTTAGGCTGGTTTTCCACTGATATGAAGGTCGTGGTTTGAATCCCGGCCACACAAAGGATGGTTTTCGTACCATTCCTTCACGCAAATGCAGGTACATTTTCTCTTAATTATATCTTACTCATCCCCCTTTAGTGTAATCTAACGTTGTTAACTTGGACGAGTAGTAAAGGCGCCCTGTAGAAAATAATGTTATTGACATGGGAATACACTAAAATAATTACATTCTAAATTGATTAATCATAAAGCACCATTTCGTATATTTTGTATTCGCCTCTATCCTAGTGTTTACCAAACAAGATTACGCGAAGGATTTACCATTGAGCTTTATTAATCCTGAAATAATTTTTGGTAACAGTAAGTCTGATATATAAATTAACTCAGATGTTGATTAGATTCTTTTTCATTTTGACTTAGGACTTTTTTTTTAGCACCGCGTCTTACTACCCGTTTGGGTTATATGCTAATGTACTAATTGCACTAATGATTTAAGGAATTATGAAGGTTATATTTAGAATATGTGTACCAGCATTTGGGTAGAGGGAGAGTGGAAAAAACTTTAGGAAAAAGCCCCTCATTACGCGCGAGCTAGATTCGAACCCTGATCTCGCCGTTATCTGCAGTAAAGTCTATGTACTGCGAGAGTAGTGCGCTAGACCACGCGGCCACCTCGCTGGAGCGGGTTTAGTTGGTGTTTTCTAAATGGTTTTCCCGTCACTCGGAGTTTTTTTTCAATCTCTTTGTACTTGCGGCTACGTTTACTCTGAATTATTCATACCCCATCTCCTACGAATTTTTCAGACAGGTAGTAAGATATGGTGTAATTCTAGTTTTTTAAGAGAAACTTCATGAAAAGGTAAACTTTACATAACATTCAATTTAGATGTGTTAACACAACAAATGTTTTGGTACTACTTGCTCGGAATGTTCACATCCTGCGCTGAATTAGCTTAAAGATGCAATATGATAAGGTTAGGAAGGATATACTACTGTATTCGCATGGAGAGATGATGTAAAAACACTTACAATGAACCTGGTTAAGATTAATATCTCCCCCCTTTCATGTAAACCACTGTCAAGTTCATTAGCGTGTAGGTGACCTGGTGGTCTAGGGGTAAAGTGTCAGACTTCTGTGCTGGCGGCCGGGGTTCAAACCTCGGTCCCGGCACAGATTTATCTGATTACCAAACCCTTCCTTCACCTCTGACAAGACATCTTGTGAATGTGAGGAATGACAGGCCTCCACCGTGGTTCGGATTCCACGTTAAACTGTAGGTCCTTCATTTCATCTCACAATCACTCTACCATTACACATTAGCGTAAGTGCGTATAACCTGAATGGGTAGTAAGACGCGGTGCTAATAATAATAATAATAATAATAATAATTTAATAAAATGTATTGCTTACGGGTGTTTTCATGTGACTAATAATTCGCCAATTAATGTTCAGTAGTTTACATATATTTGTAAGACGCGTGATATCATAGTTAACTTAAACAACTAGTAGCCATTGATAAATAATTGTAAAATTAAAATATTATTATTGTTATTATTATTAGCACCGCGTCTTACTACCCGTTCGGGTTATACGCACTTATGCTAATGTGTAATGGTAGAGTGATTGTGAGATGAAATGAAGGACCTACAGTTTAACGTGGAATCCGAACCACGGTGGAGGCCTGGCATTCCCCACATTCACAAGATGTTTTGTCAGAGGTGTAGGAAGGGTTTGGTAATCAGATAAATCTGTGCCGGGACCAAGGATTGAACCCCGGCCTCCAGCACAGAAGTCTGACACCTTACCCCTAGACCACCAGGTCACCAAAATTAAAATAAAATCTTACCTCATTTAGTGGGAAATAACACTTTAGATTTATTTAGATTTTTTTTGTTTCGTCGTTTGATAATACCGGCATTAGTGGTCATATGGTTTAAGGTTCACTTTCGTAATATACTATATTGCCGGTTATGGAGAGGTCAAGGTTCGAGTTATGGCTAGGTGTACTGAGTTTTTTTTTCTTTCTAAATGATTCCTCCCCGTATCCTCCATGAAAACCGGAGTACATTTCCTTTAATTTACATCTTATTTACTATCCTTATCTTATTAATGAAAAAACATACACATCTAAACATATCCGACACCTTAGCTCTGTCGGTAGCGTATCTATCTACTGAGATAAGGGTCCCGTTCTCGATTTCCGGCATGGCCGAAAAATCTATCAGTGGTGAAATGTGTGTTTAGCCTTTCATAGTGATGAATTAACGGCCGGGGGCTGGATGTTGTGCCTGTCTTAGTCTTAAGTTAGATAATAAGGCATATAAAGCTACGACAGACCTAGCAAGCCGACAGTGGAAAATATATGGCTTAAATTTTAAAAAACTTACTCAGGCCACAGACTAGAAACAGTAATGGATGTAAAATCCTATAAATACACACAGTTAGATAGTCCAGGAAGGTAATACGTGTTAAATAATTTGATTTTGTTTAATACGGTAGTTTCGGTTTACAAATAGAAAAGTCACAATTTTTTTTTTTAATTTGTGTGTGTCTGATAGGTTTATTAATACATTTATTACCTAGCGGGTGACCTGGTGGTCTAAGGGTAAGGTGTCAGACTTCTGTGCTGGCGGCCGGGGTTCAATCCTCGGTCCCGGCACAGATTTATCTGATTTCCAAACCCTTCCTACACCTCTGACAAGACATCTAGTGAATGTGTGGAATGCCAGGCCACCACCGTGGTTCGGATTCCACGTTAAACTGTAGATCCTTCATTTCATCTCACAATCACCCTACCATTACACATTAGCGTAAGTGCGTATAACCCGAACGGGTAGTAAGACGCGGTGCTAATAATAATATTACCTAGCGAATGTTAACGCTAATACATAGTTAATTTTCTAACTACTACAACTAGCTGAACGTGGAAAAAAATATATATTAAAAACTAGCGTCTGAAAAAAAAAAAAGAATGGGCAAATAGCCCTCTCCCGGTCCAGGGTTTGCATGCGGATGGCGGTGCCTAGTGGTCGACTATTGAACCGCCAGTTGTGCTGGCCTCGCTGGCTCTGCCGGTTGCTATGACAGTGCCGCAGTGGACGCAGATCCGTGCGGGTAGCGTATGTTTAACGTTTATAGGTCTGCCATGTGTCCGGTTTGTCGTCAGGACCGCGTGTTAGGGGCATTAATTAGTGAATGACTGTCTGTGGAAATATCCACCGAGGTGTCGCCATTCAATGATAGGGGTCATTGGCTGTCTTGTGGTTTCTATTTTACTTTTATGTGGCGGTTGCTTATGTTTTTTGTTCTTTTATTTTATTTTTATTGACTATCGGTAATATGATCTTCGCCTTTCTTAAATCTGTCTGAAACTCGTTAAAAGATATATGCTACAACAAGGTCATAGTGAATTTAACTGTAAGACTTTCTCTCTATCTATATTCCATACATCATATAAATTAGCTTATGTAACATATGGTAATATTTTTAAAAATGTTGCTTCATACATGGGCACCTATCTATATGGTTGTATTGCATACCAAGGGTTATAATTTACGTATTTGGTTCGTTTCTCCCATTCCTCACAATTAATATCTAATATTGTTTTAAAAAAATAGCAGGTGTGGACCTAATAATTAATTTATCACTATCCTCTGTATTATAAACCAGATCTGGTTCATAAGACAAATATTCTGTCTTTATTTTAAATGTGTTAATGGTTAACTTTGTTTTCAAGAACGTACTCAATAATACAATTGCTATTCAAGGTACTCATACAGTATATACTAGCTATTTCAGCAGAAAAAAAAGTATGTACTTTATATAATCAATATAAAATTACTTTGAATATTTATTCTAAAGTGACAGTTATTGTTCGTGCCCAATGGAACTTTTTTTAAAAAATAGTTCAAATAACACAATATTCTTTGAAATAATCGTTATAAGATGATTATCATAGAAAGTAATGCACTTATATGAGGGCAAGCGGACGTTGTGCACCCCCACCTCTCCACGTTTTAACTAAATATTCCAAATCATTTTAATAAAATATTAAAATATCTGGACAAACAACTGTAAAATAGAGCCCTTTTTAGTAAGCGTATGGTAATACTGACCTGGAGGGATATTATTATTATTATTATTATTATTATTATCACCGCGTCTTACTACCCGTTGGGGTTATACGCACTTAGGCTAATGTGTAATGGTAGGATGATTGTAAGATGAAATGAAGGACCTACAGTTTAACGTGGGATCCGAACCACGGTGGAGGCCTGGCATTCAACATATTCAAAAGTTGTGATTAATACACGTCTTGTCAGAGGGGAAGGAAGGGTTTGGCAATCAGCTAAATCTGTGCCGGGACCGAGGATTGAACCCTGGATCCCCAACACAGAAGTCCGACACCTTACCCCTAGATCACCAGGTCACCCCTGGAGGGATATGAGAGTTTGTTCGCCTGTGTTTAGATTATCTGTCGCTCTAGTGGCACAGAACATGGTCCAAGGGGGTACACTTGTGGAGGTTGTCCACACGTCGGACACGTAATAGAAAGTTGTGATACTAAAGAACATGAAGTTACGAACCAGTGGGAGTGTTAAACCTAACTTAGGCCTAATTGACCAACCCTTGGTGACCGTTGGGATAGTTCTTCTTAGAAAAATACCCAAGGTACCAGCCGGGAATCTAACCCGCGACCCATAGGATTGTAGGCAGGTGCATCGATCACTACACCACGAGGTCAGATCTAAGTAAGCTAAATATTACGATCAAGATTACGACAGTGTTTTCAGATCATATACAGTTGGATTCACGTCGACATTGCCTCTCCCTGGGTAACTAACCTCGGACCATCGGCTCATTTAACATGACACTATACCCGCTTCGGTGGCCGCCTTGTATAAGGCGTCACCCTCGAGATAGACTGGACTGCCGATTACGGGGAAATCGGGGTTCGAATGCCGGTTGGGTGATGGTGGTTTCTCCAAAAATTGTTATATACTCTCCCGTCACGTAATTAAGGCACACTTCCTCTAAATTCAACCTTACTCATATTTAACACATTAGTGTACTTAGTACATATGTGTACAACCCGAACGGGTAGTAAGACACGGTTCAACAAAACAAGACAATACACATATCTCGTATCTGCCAACATTTTTAAAAGTAAAAACTGTTTCACTGGTTCAGTTCTTCAATAGCTCTCGCAACCCAAATGATGGGAGCTCACACAATTAACACTAGTCTAATAATTTGTATTCTAAAGATAAATATGTAGACCTTACAATAATTATACTATAAGGTTGTTATTTTCCTTGCGTTCTTATGTGTCTTGTCTTTCTTTTGTTCCACGTAAACTATCTAGTCTTACGGAACAGGATGAGGTGTGATACCTTCATTGATCAGTTCTATCCTTGGGCTCAATGACTTTCGTCTTTAGATTCATTCATAGCAAACATTACACTGACGGCGAGAGTATGAGCAGGGTTGAGGAAATGTACCCACCTTAGCAAGGAGGAAAAGTGAGAAACCATTTAGGTGAAACAACCCTGAATACGTTCGAACGGGCTTCGTCAGAAATATCAAGTTTGACTATTATACCACGTGACCACCGCTGTGGGTTATTACGTATAAAAATAATAATAATCAATCAATCAATCAATTATTGTTTATTTAGGATTTAAAAGAAAAATTACATAATTGACTTTTTGATACAATCCCGTAGTACCTAAAGGTACATCTTTAGGTCTTGCAGTTAAATAAAAATTTAAAAAATAGTAAAATAATAAAATAACTAAACAAAATGCTTTACACATATTATAACATTTACTCTCAAAAATATTTATATAGGTGTTTGAAGTATGCCTTGAAGTATCCAGTCTTTAATTTTATTTTTCGCTATATTTATTTCAGGGTTTTCTCGGAGTGTTGGTGGTAGCAAATTAAACAATTTGGGGATGGGTACATCTCAGTTCCTGTTTACCAAAATAATTAGAGAATATGCTGATTGTATACACTTCTTTATTAGAAATTGAGCGGGTGTTAAGGGAATGGGTTTTTATTTGTTTGTATTTATCGGAATGGTAATATCCTATCAAGAGACTGTACTCATATAATTGTTTTAAGAAGTAGAATTTTATGTTGAATGTATGTCTGTTTGTTAGCATTTTTGGTACCAAATATAATTTTCAGGATCTTTTCTTGTAAACGAGAAATTTTGATTGTGTAACATTCTGTCGTTCCTCCCCAGATGAATATGCCATAAGATATTATTGATTGAACTAATGATTTATATATTATTACTAAAGTTTTGATATATAAATACATTCTAAGATGGTAAAAAACATATGTCAGTCCTTTTAGTTTGTTCTCAAGTTTTTGTATGTGCCTGTCCCATTTATGATGTTTGTTACAGTCACAACATGTTTGTGTCCAGTTGTGCAAACAATTATAGCTGTGATGCGTAATATTGACTCTTGCATGGTGCATTTTAGGAGGAGCGATATGTATAAATTTAGTTTTCTTTGCATTTATTACTAGACGATGGTCATGAGTCCATATTTGTATCTCGTTGTAGTCTTGTTGCAGGTTGTATTATGCTATTTGGAGGTTCTCATGAATAGTCAGTACTGTGGTGGCGTCTGCGTATTGGTAGATGTGTCCATGCTTTACTTGTCTTGTGATAGTATTGACGTAAATTAGATATAGAATAGGTCCTAGTATTGAGCCTTGTGGTACTCCCATATTTTTCACTTTGATTTCACTTTTTTGGGTGCTAATTTTTACATAGAAAAGTATTTTAGTGAGATAGTTCCTAAACTATCTTAAGAACGGTCCACCAATTCCAATCATGTTTTATGATCTTAATAATATATCAATGTCAAGCGTGTCAAACGCTTTTTTGAAGTCAATAAATAGGGCCAAAACATGCTTATTTTTGTTAAGAGCTTTTTAATTTTATTAGAAAAATTTTCTATAAGGTTTTTAGCGCTTTTGTGTTTTTGAAATCCATATTGCCTTGGGTTTATTATGTTGAATTTATTTAAATAGTCTGTCAATGTGGTAGCCATGTATCTTTCTAATATCTTCTCAAAAGTTGGTAGAATTGATATGGGTCTGTAATTACCGTAGTCTAAATGGCTCCCGCCTTTGTAAATGGGTCTAATAAGAGAGCATTTCATTTGGTTGGGGAATGTGTCAGTTTATATTGAGGTATTTATAATTTCTACTAGTGCCTGAATTAAATTTAGTCCTATTTTTCTTATTTCCATCATTTTAATGTTATCATATCCTGGTGATTTGTTTTATTTTAATGAAGGGATAGTTTTATTAATTTCTGTAAGGTAGTTTTAGGTATGAGCAATGAAGTGTTGGCTATTATATCTTCCATTTGTGTAAATAGTTTTATATCGCATTTATGCAATATTTCAATTATTCCATTGTCAAAAGAAAATGCAAAATTGTTACACACAATTTTCAAGTTCTCTATTTTTAAATGTGTGCGTAAGCTCTTCATCTAGGTTATTTTTGGTACGTTTACCTATAACTTTGTTTACTTCACGCCACGTGTTTTTCATGTTACCTTTTAAGTCACAGAATAGTTTCCTATGATGTTCAATTTTGGCTAAGTTTATCCGCCAGATAAAATGTGTTTATCCTTCAAATAAAATATATTTATCCAAAACAGTTTTATCAGACGATTCAGGTCTGAGTACCTGAAACCTTTTATCTGTAACTTTTTTAGCACCGCGGCTTACTACCCATTCGGGGTGTGCTCCTATTTACTAATAACTACACTAATGGTTTAGGGATTAGGATGGTTTAATTGAGATGAAGTGCACTTGTATTTGCGTAGAAGAAGAGTGGAAAATCACTTAGAAAAAAAATTCAGTTCATCCTAATGGGATCGAACCCCGATCTCCCCATCTTCGCCAATCTAGTCTAACATGAGAATAGCGCGTTAGATCACGCGGCCACCGAAACGCGTTATCTTGAAGTTAAAATGGGCGTTGCCATTGTGACTAGTCTCCATTCTGTGCTAGTCAACATTTTGAGGTTAGGTCTATTGTTTAGATTTTTTTTAATGATCCTAGAATGTTTATAAAGTGACTAGATAGCTGTTGCCCGCGGCTTTGCTCACGTGGAAGTTGATTATATACAAATAAGAAAATATACATATGTATTTACAGATTAATTTAAAATATTACGTTACGTTGATGACCATAACTTGACCTCAGATCAAAAATAATGCAAGTCCGATACAAACTTTCACCCCCTTTTTCATCCCTTATTAAATAAAATTTCCAAAATTCCTGAAACACGTATTTATTTGTTTTACGTCAATAACCGAAATACAAAATTTTGTTTATGTAACTTTCAAAATGACGGACTTTCATACATATTATCATACATATTATCATCCCCTATTTTGACCCCTTTGGGGTGGAATTTTCTAAAATCCTTTCTTAGTGGGTGCCTTCATAACAAAATGAATATACAGTCCGAATTTCATGCTTGTAGCCTTGATAGTTTGCGCTCGGCGATGATGAATCAGTCAGTCAGTCAGTCAGTCAGGACATGTTATTTTATAAGTATAGATTATTAACATTTAAAAAAATATTTTATTAGATTGGATTAAAAAACTTAGCATAATACAATATTCAATACGTGTTTGATTTTAAAAGATTTTAAAAGCTATTATTATTATTTATATTATTACTATTATCGGGTGTTCTGTCTTACGAAAGGTACATTCCTATTGTCATTGAGCTTACTCATACTGCCAATACGCTCTGTCCATCACTACCTCCTTTATTTCAATATGCCTAGATTAAATTATTTGATTTAAACCTATTTTTAAATTAAAATATTCGATCCAATTTTTTTAAGCATGAATTAGATTCGAAAAAAAAGCGTACAAGATTCCATTCGGATGAGACTCGAAATTTTTTTTAATCATGAGATTTGATTCGGATTTGATTAGAGTCAGCCAAAATTCTAAATCGATTTGAAATTGAAAATCTTGGATTCGCACAGGCTTGTAAAATGTATTTATTAATTGTATTCTTCCACTTTGATTAGAAGCAAACTAGATAACATATTATGCAAAAAAAAACATTGTATCTGGTTTAATTTTACTTCTAGTTGGGCTATGGACAAATTAATTCACCTGTCGTCTAATCCATTATTATTTTTATGCACAATTGCAACCAATTTTCAAACCTTAAACGTTGTATATTATAGGATAATCGACGTAACATTTAGTTGAGAGTTGTAAATATATTAATTATTTACTATATATTTGCCAGTTTACTATATAATAAATTGAGATTCGCAATTGCGGAGGCACCATGTTCAGACCTAGCTTACACTAAATATTATGCTTAGGCTGGCCCTATTAATTTTACTAAGGTGTACAAAGAATAAACACTCGAATAACATTAAATTACAATTGAGGCACATCCTCTTTCTTAAATTTGGCGTTGTATCATGATTAATACGCATGAGTGCACCATTAAAAATGATACCAACCTTTCTTGGGTTGCACGCAAACATATGTATCCTACATATAGATATCCGGCAGATAAATTTAGTTCTTAACACGCTTAACATATTAAAATGGACGATAGTTTTTATCTGATCGTTAACTTTGACCTCCTGGTAGCGATTTTCATCCGGTAATCATAAGATTGAGCCTTAATATAGTTAATTTTATAGAAATATTTACATCATAATGTATATTTACACTTGCGAGAAAAAATATTTTAATTATTTTTATGAAACACAATCAAATGTAACGTTATCATAGTAATATCGTGATTTTTACTTTTTATTTAAAACTGAAAAAACTAAAAATAAATTATATGTTTTTACTCGTTATTTTAGTTTATGACAAATTAAAAATAAAGTTTTAATAAAAATACTGTTTAATACATTTTCTAAGAAAAACAAGTTTTTTTGTTTGTTTTAGCACCGCGTCTTTCTACCTGTTCAAATCAAACGCATATATACTAATTAATTTACTGAGTTAACGATGAGGTAGGTTGAATTTAGAAGATGCGACCTTGCAAATTGCGTTGAAGGGAAAGTGGAAAAACATTTTGGAAAAAAACACCTTTAGTACACTCGACCGGGATTTTAAACCCAATCTCCCTATCATAGACAGCCTAGTTTAACACGATAAAGACGCCTTATAGACTATGCAGCCACTGAATCAGATGCAAATTACGCTACTTTAATAACCATATTAAACACTCTTCAAATACAAATTTTGAACAAAATTGCTATAGAACTTTTTTTTAGTTATAAATGTTCGAAAAATACCATCAGTAAACCATCCTTAAATTATTTGTTTAGAAAAAATGAACATACATTCTTATTGGTCATCTATAACACTCCTCATATATCTATTCTCAACGAAATAAATATTTATAACCACTTTGAAAAATTTTTTATTTTCAAATTTAAGTCATCAGTAAACTACTCTTAATTTGAATGATGGAATCAAAATTTAAAAAGAACAGTACAAGTTATGACAATAAACCATCAAAATATCAAATTTTGATCAAAATCCATCAAAAAATTTTGATTTTTGGCCCAGGAACACACAGAAAAACAGAAGAGCCCTGCTTTTTGAGTTCTGGGGTACATTAAAAAGTAAAGATCCATAATAATTATCAAGGTAGACATCTTTCATTATAACGTTATTTATTATAATTATTAATTAGTACCATCTCGAGGTAAAGTGTTTGCCTCAAAATCCATCGTTCGTGGGTTCAAGCCCAACCGAGGTTGACAGACTTTTTCTTAGTGATAAAAATCTGTACCACAACTTCCTTCAGAGGAGTAGTAAAGCCGTAGGTCCTCTGTCGACTGTGCCACGTGAAAAAACCCTGAAGCTCTGCGAAAATATCTTTACCGTCAAAATTGGTCACAGAAATTCTCGTGTGCTGATATAAACAGTCGATTCAGAAAATGTACATTAAATACCTCAAATATTTAATAATATTATTCCTATTTCTAGTGTATAAGTCCTAACCACGCATTTGATAGTAACTCAGGGTTAACCACCCGAATAACTTTATCTTAGAATCAATCAAATGCCTCTTGAAGTTAAATTTTAAAAAAATAATCCACAATAATGAACATACTTATTCCGACGACCCGCAACCGGATAAGGTGTAAACCACGTCTGGTATGGTATGGTGAGGGAGTGTGGGTTTGAATACCTGTTGGATCTACTAAAGGTGTTTTATCCCAAATGGCTCTACGCTCTCCCTCAGACAAATATGGATACATTTCTTCTAAAGTCTACCCTAATAGTGTAAATATTATTTGAATGGCATTGATACTACCTGTCAAAACTGGCAGCTGCAGTTCTTAAAATTTAACGTATGAATACATTAAAGAATAGTGAATTTTGTTGAGTATCAGATAGCTTTCTCTTCACAATTTGTTCTAACTTCGAAACTTATATTATTGTTAGCTTATTCAAACAAACCAAGACATATTTATGTTGCTTTAAATCCCTCTAAAATAATATTACCTGTGATGAAAGGATTTTATCTTGACCAGTGCTGTACGATATCTCACTCAAACTGTAATTCTGTATTCATCAAAGTCGGGTGAAGAATGTTCGATTCAACATTTATCTTCTCTTAAATATTACAAAGCGTACCTCTCTATCTTGCTCTTTAAACAAATGTTTTTAGCGTTCTATTTTAATCGTAGACGACTAATGGCGTTTAGTTGAAGTACATCAGTGTCAGGCTTGTGTTTTATGAGGTTTTTAAAAGTACTTGTGTCCTTATATTTGTTTTAACAAACTATAAATGGCTCAATTAGCTTTATGTGACCCTCAACCATTGTTTGGAAATAATATTATTTGATCAGCAGAAATTGTATTTCTCGTTTAAAAACAAGAAAATAACAAATTTAATTTATTTAAAATTATAAACACAGGTAAATACTTTTTAATATTTAAAGCACAAATTTAAAATGAGCATATAGTATGGTATTTACAAAAAACATGTGTTTAGTTAACATTATTATAACGCCTTATTAGTTGGAATTTAAAGAAAAGAACAAAATATTCGCGTATGGTAGTTTTTTTTATTATTATCATTACAATAATAATAACCATCATAATTATCATCGCGTAGTCCGCTATCTTAGCTCGGTAAGTAACGTATCTGTCTAATATGCTAAGGGTCCCTGATTAGATTCCTGGCATGGCCCAAAAATGTATAATTGGTCATATGTGGGCTTCCCCTTTCATGATGAATTGACGTTTGGGGACTGGATGTTGTGTCTGTTCTAGATTTAAGTTAGTTTATAAGTCGTGTGCTGATATAATCAGTCTATTCAGAAAGTGTTCTTTAAATACTTAATAAAATATAGCGTAGTGAGAATAGGATTGAATAATATATATATATATATATTCTAAAATGAATAAATATATCCCTAAGGTTTATACTTCTGTACATATTACTCTTTATCAACTAAAAGTGTGTCCAATGATTGGTATAAACGATTAATGTTGTTGTATTTAATGTTTGCAGTTGTAATGGTCATTGACACCACCTCAAAAATATCAAAATATCAAAATGTCAAAGTTGAACACCTAATAGAAACATGTGTAGTTGGGCAGTTTAATATTAACGTGTCGATATAGCAACACATTTGATCATTTATAATCTAGAAATGAGGGCAACTTATTTAATCAATGAACTAAATATACCCTCTTGCTACGTGTCATTCTGTGCTTACCATATTGTATGTGGCGGTAAATTGTTGTTAAAAGCAATATATAACAATACGAGTCTTACTCACGGACTTAGGTCATGTATAAAAAATATATATATAATATTGCGAGAGTATTAAAATATGATAGGTGTCTGAAATTAAAAGATCGATCGATCAATCGATCGATCAAATAATTACACTTGAGCGTTTTCTTTTATACTAGAAAATAGTGAAAAAAAAGGACTAATATGTCAGGCTAATCTGGTCTAGTGAGGTCGGAGGTAGAATCCAGGGTGTATGTTTTGAGGTGTTTTTCCCCCTCCCTTAAATGGTTTCGCACTCTCCTTCCACCCAAATGTGGGTATATTATTTATAAACTCTACTTTCGCAAACCCTATTTTATTATTGAAAATATGCGCATGAGCAGGGTAGGCCTAAGTAGTAAGCCGTTGTGCATGAAAAAATAAAATACATTTGACCTTTGACCTTGTTCAAATTATGTCTAGAGAAATAGTAAACGCAAAGAAAAATTACTTAACAATCTGCGCATCGACATTTATTTTTGTTTATTTGTTTGTTTTGCGCCGTGTTTTACCGTTCATTAGAACTACCTGCAACACTAATTTAAGGACATAGAAAGAGAAACTGGATGACAATCATTCTCACTGCACCCATCTGGGGTTCTATGGATCTTAACCTACTGGGATATAGTTTTAACTTATCAACAGTAAACTCAGTGGCTTTAAGGCCCTTGGCCCTGTCGAGTACAAGTCTAAAACCTATTTTGGTGGGATGGTGGGCGAGAGGGTGAAAGGCGTGGCGTGGATTCACAGCCGACCAAAGTATTCTTCCGCGCCAACAAGTACAGATGGATCACGGAAACCGTAGATGGCGCTAGCTACCGCGCAAGTCTTGCGGAAAAATCATACGTTTGGAAATATCAGTTTTTTCGAGAACCAGTGAAATTTTTATGTTAATATTTTCAACACCTCTTCTAAGATAATGTATCGATGTTTATTAATTGTTACATTTTCTTATTTTTTGTTNAGTATAACTTAATAAACAAGCTTCTATTCTTGAACAAACCGTTTCCGAAAATAAAATTGCAAAACAATAAACATCCTTGAAGATAACCATTTGTTCCCATGGCTCTACATTTCCACGCCAAATGAAAAGGGTTAATCGCTTTAAATCAATCCCACAGATGGTACAAATATTAAAATGCTTATTAGCTCAGGAAAATACTTGAGATATTCTGCTTGCTCAACTCTTTGTAAATATAGTAGTATACGTTTGTGCATCGACCGTTAGAAGACACAGACATTTTTTTAATATAAATTTGTATGCCTAGCCAAACATTAAATGGTGGGCTTGATCCTGTCTTCAAAACTTCGAACTCGAGTTATTCCCTTATTAACTGGAGATATTTATAAAACAAATATATGGTTTCCATTCTCTTCCCAGTTTAACTTTGATGCTTTTTCTTTACATTTAGACTATTAATCCTGTGGTTTTGGGGGAACGTTATTTCATTGATAGCTAATTTGGGTGCTTGATATACTTATAGAACGCAAAAGTTAAAATGTAAATACTTCATGCACGTTTGTAATTTGAAGGTTTATACGGAAATACATGATATATAATTTTTTTTAAATGCGTGCACTAGTTAAATAGATTATATTTATTGGTTTAAAAATGTTTGAAACTCTACTTGGCTAGAGTTACAGTAAATGACTCTACTGTATACAGCTTCATATCACTGTTCCCCTTCTCCCGCTACCCGTGATCCCCGCGGATGTACCTTCTAGAATCTAAATTATTACCTTCATTCACGAGATCCTTTTTAGCTCAGTCAGAAGCCACAGGACGTTTTAAGGTTGAAAGCGTGGACCCTGCTCTGACATCACATACTTCCCTGTTAAAAGGTCTCCTTTTCAAAAGAACGACCGCAATATTCCTTGGTCCCTGGTTTTGCGTGTTTGCCTACCCGCGAGGTAAGGGGTAGCGCGCGTTTGGGCAAGCCATCTGGTCAAGGTCACGTATAATACCATATTTATTAACTCTTTACTTGGGGATGTTCGCTGGAGAAAGAGAGAGAAAGGTAGATAGAGTAACGGTTCGATATAGGTTTGTGAAAGTCGAGGTATCTCGGAACAATATAATATTGACGTTTCATTTTAAAGAATTGTTTTTTTTTTAATTACTCTAGACCTTTCCTAAAGAGAAGTATTGTGACTGCAAGAAAAAAAAAATTGAGCTCAAGATTTTGATAATTTTAATGTTGACGTTTCATGACCTTCTGGAACATAAAAAAATAGTTTTCGCGATGTCGTCTATATCTCGACCTAGAACAAAAAATATTTACGGACCGAACTAAAACTTGGAATCTATAGTTTTCATAAGGTTTCCCCCGGTGAGATTTTGGAATTAGCTATCTAACCTTAAAATAAAATGTAGCTTACTGAAGTGCATAAGGTGGGAAAAAAAAAATAGATTTTACAGAAATCCGTTCAAATAATTTTCATTAAATTTTTTCTAGTGACATATTTTAACATACAATTAAAATTACTGTGAGGGTTCTTTAAATAGGCGGAAATTCCCACTTTTGATCATATCTCCACTACTATTTGAGATATGAAATAAATTATCATTACAAAGTTGTAATAATATTGAAAATAAAAATATTTTATTCAAAATATCATTTTATAATACACACACTTTTTGAGCTTTGAGTCTTTGAAATATGACATTATTTTTTATGCTGTTTGATGTATATAAATGTTCCTCTTTTCTAAATGTTTCCTTAACACTCTATATTGGTGGAATATTTATGCAAGAATGTGTATTATTTCATTTCACAAATCTTACAAGTTTTTGGTAAAATGTCTATTTTAAGATAAAAGGGAGAGAAAATTTGCATGGTGCACCGTAACCATTTAATTGCTTTATTTTATATATGTCCATCCGTCCATGAAATGGAATATAGTAAAAGTAATAATAAATAACACCTTATTGTACACCAGGTTGGGACTCGAAACCTTATATCTTTGTCATTTATAAGCCAGATCAAGTGAGGTTGACGCCTGAGTCCGTGTGCCCACCGGTGCGGGTTTAGGTATAGCTATATGGGACAAAATAACCAAATAACGTATAACTGTGAAAACCTTTTTAAAGATACCATTTCACAATTTTAACCGTGGACAGGACTTCAGAAAAACGATAAAAATGCTGTGAGCTATTATTATAAATAGTAGTGGAATTTTATTAGGGTAATTCAAGACAGTAGGGACCCGCTTTGGTGGCCGCGTGGTCTAACGCGCTACTCTCGTGTTAGACTAGACTATCAAAGACGAAAAGATCGGTGTTCAATCCCGGTTAGGTGCATTGATGCTTTTCCTAAATGGTTTTCCACTTTCCTTCCACGCAAATGCGGGTGTACTTGATTTCATTAAGCCTTCCTAATTCCTGAACCATTAGTGTAATTAGTACATAGTAGTATAACCCGAATGGGCAGTAAGACGCGGTGATTAAAAAAAAAAAGAGAAAAAGAGTAGGGAAGGATTAACACTAAGGCATAATCATACAATGTCATGTTATTCTATTCGTTAGGGCTTATCTTGAGGTTAAGCGATAACGACCACTATTTTGGATTTTACCATGTTCGGTTAGAGCTTGCGTCCTCGTTAAAGTGCTCGTAAAGTTAAACCGAGGTCTACCTTCTGGTTAGCATTTTAACGTCCACATTAACTTCCAAACACTCCGCTATTTTGTTTTATGGCAATTATTATTATTAAAGTAAGATTACATTATTATCTTTAAAAAACTTTGGACAGTTACTCGTATTTATGGATTCTCTCGGTTTTAATATTGTCCACCTATAATTAAATAGATGTTGCACCAATTATTACCCAATCACAGGTTTGCGGTACTTTAAGTCTAACTTTAAAATAAAATGCTGTATGACTCTTTGGTGTAGGCCTACTGGTTCAACCTACCATTTATGTGACTTGGGTTCAATCCTGGTCACTTCCAAATTATTTTTTTAAAGAAGAAATTACACCCAGTTTCAAACTGCGATGAAAATAAAATAATTATGTTAAATTTATTCCTTCTATTTATTATAGCTGTTTAATTTTCGATGACAACGTTTCTTTTGGGCAAGTTTTTATAGGGTGATTCGTAAGTCGTCGTACGACGCGGGGCATAGGTTTTTAATTACCGACTTTTATTACAACTATTTTGGCTTAGCCCTACAAGCTCTTCTTTCCTATTCAAAATATGTAAATTCTTTTCAATCCTTTCACTTCGTGATTTGGAGTGGTCATTTCTTGTTGTAAATAGTTCTTAGTAATTGACAATAGTTGTAGGCCTACCTATGTTTTTATCGTCTTGTAAGTTATGTGTAGGCCTGCATGGCTGATACGGGACGTGTTTTTTCTTCACTTTCTCCTCTCCAGTACACGTCCTCTAATGTTTATATATTTAATTATATTGAAGTTTAAAAAATAGCGTTAAAACAGTGTAGGTGTACCCGTATTTATTTGCATAGAAACAAGCATTATATATCATAAACTTATAAGACTATGAATATGATTAATTGAATGTTTGGAATGCCAGGCCTCCACCGTGGTTCGGATTCCACGTTAAACTGTAGGTCCTCCATTTCATCTCACAATCACCCTACCATTACACGTTAGCGTAAGTGCGTATAACCCGAACGGGTAGTAAGACGCGGTGCTAATAATAATAATAATAATAATAATATGATTATTGAATAACGTGACGTGTTATAAAAAACATAAACATGTATTGTACTTTAATCTGTTTTCCTAACAACTCCATAACGTCACAGACATTTAAATAGTTACTTACAATCTTTTGGTTCAAATTAAGCCAATCAAAAGCTTTGTAACAAATCTAGTGCTCCGAGAAGCTTAATGATAAGAACTTATGGACGGCACCCGTCCGTAACTTGACGAGAACATCAAAATAGTATTGTAAAATGCAACGCCAAGTTTAATCAACTGTTAAGTCACGAGGACTTTAGCGTGACATTGTAAGATTGGGCCTAAACGGTATAATGCAGTTATTAGGATAAGCAGATGATTTAGTTTTGTAGGGCAGTAGTAAGAAAGGAGTTGCAAAAAATGCAGAAATTGTATTAAAGTCCAGTAAGGAAATAGGTTTAGAAGTGAATGCTGAAAATACTAAGTAGAGCTTACTGCGAACAACGTATCATTAAACAGCGTCCACACGGTCAGAAAATTAAACTATTTGTTGTGCTGTAAGTGCTGTACTCAATACGTGAGTGTCATAAGAGTATTGGAATCTCTGTTATTACTTTATAAGAACTCACTTGATATTTCTGGTGTTAACGTCCTTAGGTGAATTTAAACTTGTGGGAAAAATTTAAAACTTGGGATATTTCAATTTCATTTGTTACATTAAAATAAATGAGCTCTCTATATGCACACCCCTGAATAGCGGATTTTTCTTTATGATGGACAGTTTAGTAAATTCCCGTGACACAATAGCATGAGCTCTTAGGTTGAGGCAATTTCCCAATAACGGACTTTCTCAATAACGGAGACGAACACTTTTAGAGACGCATTTATAACATTTGACTGTAGGAATATCAGAAATGTCATTATCTCGCGTGAAGTGTGAGCAGTCCCGCCTCATCTTTCTAAAATATCCTACGTAGTAATGACTACGTCACTTCAAGGTCGTACCTCTTACCCCTTGAGCCATCAGCGGAGATTGTTCCAGCAGTTTAATCTGTGCTCGTGCCCAAATATACAGTAGAGAAGGCCTACTGCTCACATTTCGTCTCATTTGCGTACTGTTCTGTGTATTATAAATATGTACAGTAAGTTACATACAATATGTATTCATTAAACATAATTACATGGCATAATGCAGTAATTAGATAGTTTTAGTTAATATTAACAGTATATAAAGCTCATATAAACTGTGTTAAAAAGTATGATTTAAAAAAAAATCCTAATAACAGACTTTTTTTTATAATAACCGACTTATTTTGATCCCGGAAGGTGTTCATCCACTATTAGGAGATTTCACTGTATATGTTTCCAGAAAAATATAATATGATATAACTTTTTACAAAACAGAAAACGTATCAATTCTCTCGTTGCAACTATAAAATAATCAAGCAGAGATGAACACAGTTATAGGCTCTAACCTAATATTTAGACACAAACTATTAAAACTACCTGGAGGAAAATAATTAAAATAGTTTTTGGGGTAGGGAGGAATGAATGAGTAATAAAAGAAAACAAACCATAAGAAAAATTACAAAAGGGGTACAAAAGATATTCTAGAAACAAGAAGAATCTAAGTAGAAGTAAAAACTTGAAGCATAAAAATGAAGAGCTTCAAATAAATTGCTTACAGAAGAAAATTAAAAATTAACGTCTCATAAGACTTCGCAGCTTGTGTTTGCCAATTAAAAATTACTGTCTTATGAGACTTTGTAGGCAAGTGTTTGCCAATTAGCTCTGTAAACAGAGTAATTAATTAATATAAAAAGAAACTACCCCCGCACCCAACTCAAAAATACAATCATATTTAATAATCTAATAATAATTTGAAAAAACCCTAAAATATAATTAAAATATTGTATTTTTTAAAAGTTAATTTAACATTGAACTTATCCGTCTTATTTGGTAGGAAAATAAAAACATTGTTTCAAATATGTTTAGCTATTTTAATTAGCTTTGCGTTATAGTTACTCTTGTTTATTCTAGTCACTTTGTGGTCACTTTTAGTCATTCGTTGGACCCTTTTAGTCGCTATGACCACTCGTGAGTCACTATATTGTCTCATTAGTCCTTATATCGTCACAACCTGTCACTATAACGTCATATTTAGTCACTATACTGTCACATTTAGTCACTATGACCACGTTTAGTTACTATAACCACTTTTAGTCACTTTGGCTACTTTTAGTCACCTTATGGTATCTTTTCTTCACTATGGTCACTTTATTGCCACTTTGAGTCACTATATCGTCACATTTTTTCACTATTTTGTTAATTTTAGTCACTATTTGACCAATTTTAGTCACTGGCTACTTTTAGTCAATATATAGTTCCTTTTAGTTACTATGGCCACTTTTAGTTACTATATGGTTCCTTTAAGTCACTATGGTCACTTTTAGTCACTCATCTGCTACTAAGGCAACATTTACATATGACAACTTTTAGTCCCTATGGTAACTTTGAAGTATTATGGCTATTTTATCGCTCTTTTGTAATTTTAGTAATTCTTTTGTCACTTTTAGCCCCTCTCTGGACAGTCAATAGCTTATAATCTCTCTTTGGTAATTTTTAGTCTCTCTTTGCTCACTTTTAGTCACTATTTGGTCTTTTTTGGTCACTTATTTACTTTGGTTCTGGTTCCTTTCGTCCCTTATTTGAAGACACTTCGGCCCTTGCATCCCTGAACATACCACTCACGGCAAGTGGAGTGTTGCAAACCTCATAGTAAATGAATGGGGGACCCTTTTATTAAAACCCCAGGAGCAAGAAACGAATGACCAACACGAAGTGTCGTCAGGACGACCTCCTTTCTTCAAGATAACCTCAGCAGATAAGACTCTCTAACTTGCTGTCTGTCCTTTATAACACAAGGTTTGCTAGGAGCGTCATGGATCAATATCTACTGCTCGTGCTCAAATATTAGGACCTCATCATAGAAATATGCCAAATTTTACGAGTTATTTTACGAATATCACAAAAATAACTTCAAATCAATAAACACAAATATGAGGTAGAGTGAAATATTATCAATGTTTGTTATCTGGCCCCGCGGAGTAGTGGTCAGTGCACCTAGCTACGAACCTAGGGGTCTCGGGCCCGGTTCCCGGCTGGTACCGTGGGTATTTTTCTCTTGAGGAGACTTATCCAAACTGTCGCCAGGGATTGGTACAGTAGGTTTAAGTTAGGTTTAGGACTCAAACTGGCCTACACCTTCATATTCACTATAAGCCTAATCACATCATCTCATAGCGCGTACGTGTAGACAACCTCAATAAGGTGTTACACTGGGTAACACTTTGTTCTACCAGAGTCGCAAATAGTCTACATACAGGTGACTGAACTTGATGTCATATCTCTCCTGATCAATAATGTCATACGCTAAAAAATGTATTGGTTGCAAAATATGCTTGTTCCCTGGTGTGGGTGAATTATACTAAATTGTTATGATATAACCAAGTTTGTAGAAAATAAATGCTAACTCCTTTACCATAGATAGTTTTCCACATCTTTGACACACTCTGGTAATTAGTAGCTATGCGGTTATCCAGGACGAGTAGTGAGACGCGGTGACAAAAACAAAAACAAATGTAGGTTCATTTAACGGCGTTCACCTTTCCAATCCAGCAAGTCGTGGAAGTAGTTTTCATACTGATTTATCTCATCAGTAAGACGGAATGAGATTTCTATTACGTATGCAAATGATATGCAAGAATTTCTCCCTTCCCCCGCCACTGAGTGGTCTATGATAGTTCCTTCTCTTTCTTACCATTTTTTCTCTCTCTCTCTCTCTTCGTGGTCTATGATATTTCTTTCCCCCTCTTTCCACTCTCTCTCTAAAATTCAGAATTAAATAACTTATGCATTTATTGCCCTTTTCCATCCTGAGTGGTCTCTCCCAATTTGGAGGACCCAGGATAACCGCGCAATTGACGTAACGCCTCGTTCTAGGTAGATTATTCTTTTACTCACTCCATTCCGTCCATACCCTTAATCTTCATTAAATTAACTACAGTCATTACTTCATGATATCAAACCTTGTGCTCCATCCAGTCCATAACCTTCATCCTCATCCAATACCAAGACTTTGCTCTTCTTACATCAATAGAATGTACATACAGACAATACTATAGTTTTATGAGCTAAACAAGAGGTCTACAAACTTTTTGGTACGTGGCCCACATAGTATATTTTACACGTTTTTGTGGGCCAAAGTAAAAATAAAAAATCTTTATATATGAACGAATAACATTTATTTGGATCTTTTTGGAGAAATCAGCATGATATTATTCAGAATGAAAGAGAAATGTAACAATTACAAATAAAGACAGCAGGGCATACATATTTTCAAAAAACAGAAACTCATATTTAAGCATTGGAAGATTTCAATCGTAACTAACAAACCATAGAGTTTTGTGCAACAAGATCAATGGAAATGGTATAACTGCTTTTTCAATCTAAAAATATTGCTAAACTGAGGTTTCAAGCTTGAGCTGCCCATTACAAGAATGAACTTTAAATGCTTATCAGATAAATTTGCTCGATAGTTGGACTTGACATACTTAATGCTTGAAAATTTGTATTCACATAAGCTGTTTAATTAATAACTGACACAACTCCACAAGCAAATCACTACAAATTTGGAAACTGCTCTGGCTGCAAAGATTTATAAAATTGGAACAGATTTCCTTCTTTATACTTTTGTTTCAGCATGTCATCTGATTCGAGATCAATTATTTTCATTTGAAACTGCATTGGGAGTGTTTCAACATTACAGTCAAATGGATTTTAAAACAGCCGGATTCCATCCGTTTTTCTGTTAAAATCAGAAAATCATCCCCGAAATTACTAAAAAAACATTTAAACCCTTTATTTGTTTATTTTAAAAATATTACAATATACTTAGTATTTTAAGCTTAAAAATCAACAACGTATTTATTAATTATATCCAAAGACAAAATTACATTTTTTGAGGACAACCTTAAAAGTTAGTTAAGTGATTAAAATATAAATTAATGTGGATTTTTTAAAATGTAATGCGACACGGCATTTTTAAATAGTAAAGTGGTTACTAAAATAATATTATTTATATATATCGATTTGACGAATTATTAAAAACAAGGAACTTTTTTTTGTAATAAACTACAAACATAAAATAAAAGCGTCATATAGTTTGCATACGTTGAAACAGTTTTTTTTTCTTATTTTTTTAAAAGTTAAATTTTAAAATTTTTACTAAAACAATAAAGTTATGACTTAATTCCTTCATAAAAATTAACCTAGATCAGCTATATTACTGTTATTATTCTATTTTTACTTTCTATGAATATTTAAAAATTTTATATTTTTCAATCTTTCTTTATTTATCATCTCTTCAAATATTTTGGAACCCCTTCAACTAACTTTACGTGGTTTATATATATATATATCTCTTCAAATATGTAACTGGAAGTTTTCAGCCACTTACGCTACACACAAGAGAGCTGAAACTTTTCCTAATTACTTAATTGGGTGTATTTTAATAGATATGTTATCATTGACATCTATTAAAGTCTGAGAATTAAAACCATTCTATTAACTAATATCATTTTAACTAAAACAATAGAGAGTAAAAACAACATAAAAACGGTCTAAAAAATGAAATTCTTCTACAGTATTAACAGCGCAGCATTTTTTTTTTCTGAGCAGAAGGGATTTGGGCATTTTCTTTTAATAATTCCATCGCTAGTAGAAGCGAGGGTTAAAAATTGGTTAGGTCAGCGACTCCCAACCAGGGTTGCACAAGCTTGTGTCGGGGTTCCGAGAGAATTTGCAAAAGCTTGCTTTTTTATTGGTCTGCCCATAACGTTTGGACAATGTTGAAATATGTTAATAGAACTCGTGTGTCTTAAGAAGATGAAGAGAAGAATGCTGTTAATTAATGTTAGCAAGGTTAGTAAAAATATTGATACGCCAAGTTCAAGTACTGAATGACAGTAATTAGTAAATAGAATTATACAATAAATACTCATGATATATTTAATTCAAAATTATGAGTTAAATATTATTCATAAATCCTACTGGTGTATACGTATATTTTGTAATTCACCCCTGTCGAGCATAATATGTGTCAACCAGTTGGGCTTCCCCGAGATTTTACGAAATATTATAGGAGTTACTCCAAACAAAAAAAGGTCGGGGATCCCTGGAGGTAAATATTAATAGTTGACAGATGTCCTCTGTCTTGCATTAATCTCTAAGGGGACATTGATGGTACATACTTCAGTTTAAACCAAAATCCATTCAAATATAATAGGCAAGTGAATCAAACAGCAAAGCTATTATTTTTGTTAATTATGGTCATAGCCACATTTAGTTATATTCTTTAAATTTAAAAATGACACCTGGGCATGGGAATCGAACCTGGGACTGTTGGTTTAGTACGCCAATGCTCTTACCACTGAGCTATTCAGGAATCGTCCCATGTCCAGGGCCATTCTTCACTTATCTTTTAAGGTAGAGTCTTTATATATCACACATTTGTATCCGACGATTTCCGCACGTCCACCACAAACTCTGCCTTAAGATATGAGTAAAGAATGAGCCTAGACAAGGGACAATTCCGAGATATCGCAGTAGTTAGAGCATTGACGTACTTAGCCAAAGGTCTTGGGTTCGATTCCCATGTCCAGTTGTCACTTTTAAATTTAAAGAACACAATAAATACAATAAGCAAAAGATCATTTTCTTTTTTAGGCTCTATGATTATTTTAACTATACACGACATTCAAGTCTAGTATTTGTATTAGATACTAGGAAAACCTTTCATTCTACCTTAATAACAATTCCTAAACTAGGATATTAGTACATATATTAATCTGGTGACGATTGTTCTCCCGCCTCCCTCATTAGCAGGTCACGTGGTTAATAGCAGTGTTTTGTAGAGCGCATCAAATTAAACCCTGTAACGTTACATGTCCGTTAAGCAGCTTTGTCCGTGAGCATACCGCGTTGCCTGTCAGGTCGCTCTCTGGACCGTAAATCTCCTCCTTGCCCTTCCGAACCGTTCTGAAAGTCTGTGTGATGGTCGGGGAGGGGGTTCTATTCCGCTTGTTGACATGGAGGAAGAATGGGAGGATCTTTCTGGTATTTACAAGGGGGTTTAGTGCGAGCAGCTAATTGAGTTTTGGACCAGGCAGTCATTATTATTATTACTTCAGTTTGATTTTTAAAAAGAAGCCCGTTATTTGAAAACTGGAAATGGAGTAGGCTGTATTTTAGTCCGTCAAATTAATAATGTAAAGATAAATTATTCAATAATCCATAAGGAAATATTATTGGAAGCTTTTGATAACTTTCTAAACAATAAATCAAATAATAATAATATTGCGCGTTTGTGCTATGGCAACCGTAGCTCTATAGTGAAAAGATTAGCCAGCACTAATGTACCACCCACTTCGGTGGCCGCGTGGTCTAACGCGCTACTCTCGTGTTGGTCTAGACTGCCGAGGACGGGGAGATCGGGATTCGATCCCTGTTGGGTGCACCGAGGGTGTTTTTTCTTAAATGGTTTTCCACTCTACGTCCACGAAAATGTGGGTGCATCCTATCAATTAAACCTTCATTATTCCTAAAACATTAGTGTAATTAGTAAGGAAAGTTCGGGTAAGAGTATGGATCTAAAGAAAAAACTGTCATAGATTTAGAATTATATTCTAAAACTAAAAATATAATATGTAAACAATTAATCCAACATATCAGGTCCTTTAAAATGCAAACACTTTGGCTAAAGTTCTTAAAAAAGCAGAGCTTATTTTTTTTAGTTCAAAACTGTACTCCACTTATTATTATTATTATTATTATTATTATTATTATTATTATTAGCACCGCGTCTTACTACCCATTCGGGTTATACGCACTTACGCTAATGTGTAATGGTAGGGTGATTGTGAGATGAAATGAAGGACCTACAGTTTAACGTGGAATCCGAACCACGGTGGAGGCCTGGCATTCCCCACATTCACAAGATGTCTTGTCAGAGGTGAAGGAAGGGTTTGGTAATCAGATAAATCTGTGCCGTGACCTAGTATTGAACCCCGGCCGCCAGCACAGAAGTCTGACACCTTACCCCTTAGACCACCAGGTCACCTACTATAACAACTATTGAAGATGATATTAAGACTATACAGTGTCAAGAATATGTCTATCCCAATGAATAGTCCGAACTATTAGCACGCAAGCTACAGAATAAGAATAATCTTTATATTATTCACCTTAATATAAGCTCCATAAACAAACATTTGGATGAAATTATTACTTTACTGGGAAATGTTATTGATAAAATAGACACTAAAGTGCTTACAGAAATAAAATTAGATGATATGCAAGTTATTCAATTTAATATTGATGGTTATAATAAACGCTGCGACAATAGGCCCAATAGCTATGGGGGAGGTGTAATTATGTATTATAGAAATAGCCTTGAAACAACGATATTAGAAAATAAAAAATACTACGCGAAAATAAATAAATTAAAATTAAGTGATATCTCCAAAATTAATATACTGGATATCTACAGATTACCAAAGTGGGACAAGTACACTTTTACTCAGAATATTAGTGACATAATTAAATTAATTACATTAAATGAACAAATAGTTCTGGTAGCTGATATAAATATAAACATATTAGATGCAAATGACATCACAATAGAAATTTATAAAATATGCTTACTTCTCATGGCTTAGAATATACAATTAATAAAGGTACAGTGGAATGCCAGGCCGCCACCGTGGTTCGGATTCCACGTTAAACTGTAGGTCGTCCATGTCATCTCACAATCACCCAACCATTACACATTAGCGTAAGTGCGTATAACCCGAACGGGTAGTAAGATGCGGTGCTAATAATAATAATAATAATAATAAAGGTACAATGGAATAAATATTGGAAAGGAGGGTGGTTAAATCATGCCAGGATCACATATATGTTCCAACAACAAGACAAATAACAATCAGTATAATAAAGACTAAAATTACTGATCATTATATAGTAGAATTAGAAATTGATTCCAAACAAAATAATGATTTTTATAGTAAAACTCATATCTCTATTTTATTGGATAAACTTGATGAGAATTCAGTTAAAATTAAACTTGAAAACATCAATTGGGATGAGTTACAAAATCAAGACAATGTTGAATCATTATATGCAAACATTGCTGAGATATTTAATGGCATATATGATAGCTTCAAATATAAATATAATCCTTTTGGAAAACGCATACAAAAGAAATGGATAACACCTGATTTGGTCGGAGAAATGCACCACAGAGATAAATTATTTAGGAAGTGGAAAAGTTGCTCATCTTCAAATGCCTATAAAATAGAGTACCAAAGAAAAATAAACTTTGTCAATAAATTAATTTTTAGGAAAAAACAATTATATTATCAAACTGAACTAAACAAAGTGAATAGTAATATTAAGGAAACATGATAAAAAATAAATTAAATTCTGGGTAGAAAAAGTAAAATGACAATTGATGAAGTAATAATTCACATTTAGGCAAAATTGAGAAAATTTAAAATATTGCAAATAATATTTGTGAAATATTCAAAAATTAAGTCACACAACTACAACATACTTGCAACATGCAACTAGACAAAACGAATAATCGAAACGATTACCAAATTCAAAGTATGTTTATACCCTAGGGCTACATGTTCCAAAATAAAATACATTATTGATAAATTAGATATAAATAAAAGCCAGGGAATGTATAAAATCAGAATTCAAGACTTGAAAACTATCAACAGCCAAATTACCCCGTTCATAACAAAACATTATTATTATTATTATTTACACCGCGTCTTACTACCCGTTCGGGTTATACGCTTTAAGTACTAATTACGCTAATGGATCTGATAAACCACTCGACCCTTCGATTCCTTGGTACCCTCAACGAATAAATAACGAATCTACGTGCACAAACAAACCTTGAACAAATCACTCACGCATCATGCATGGTTTGCGAGTGATTCGTTCCCATCATTCTATACTAAAAAAACCTATTCCTCTGTAGCCGTGTTTAGAATATGAGTGAGTTTCGATGCGTAATTCATGTTTGCGATTCGTCGACAGTTCATCTTAAATCCGCCATTCGTCTATTTGCTCGAACTAGGGTGACAACATTATGCGCTGATTCTTAATTTGTAAACGCCGCTTTGTGTTTCATGGGGCTGGTATACTCCAGAAACCTTGAACTTTAGTTGATCACGAGTGAAGTTAGTTAGAACTAATATGTTTATTTGGTGAGGATTCGAGTAGCGACGGTAGTGGGGCCACTTCAAACGCAATTTTTATTATACTTGCCAGTAGCCAAAAGGAGCTTATGGTTAGACTGTTTCGCTTGTTATTTCAATATGAAATACTCGAAGATGTACAGCCAACAATCGAACATCAAGCCTGAAGCGAGTTCCATTGCTAGCTTCAACCCCTCGCTTGCTTTGTCTCCCTCAACTAATAAATCAAGCACCTACGCGCATAGTGTAAACCCTGCACGCATCACTCACGCATCATGCACCACAGATGATTAGTTTCCTTTGATCTCTCCTCAAAAACCGCTCCCTTGACGAATCGCCATAAACGCGAATAGTGAATCACGCATCGCATACACTAAAAATATGTCTTTAGGCATTCACACTCTTCGCGCATTGAACAGAAATCGTGAATTACGAATCACGAATTCACGCATAATATAAATTTGAATCGCCACAAACGAGACTAATGAATCATGTATCGCGGACATGAAAAATTTCGAATTTATGTATCAACGCTAGTTGTGAATTGAACGTGAATTACAAACCACGAAGCCTCTCTTTGGAATACACCTCAAACTGTCCACCATGGAGAGGGTCAATAGCCCACACGCCCGCAGGGATGGTAGTGTGTTCTAGGGCGTTATAATCACATTGCACTTGGTTGACGTTAGCGGGGTCGGAATCCATATAGGTCGCATTGATGATTGTGATTTTCCATTTTTCACGGGAGATTTTTGCTGTAGTTTTCACATCTATTCTCCGCGTTGATGTTGTTGCATTTCTTCTAATATACCCTTAGGATTATTATGATACATCACTTTTGTTAATTATAATAGTTAGAAAGTTATAGGACACATCTGATATCATATAATATAGATGTTTGAGATCCACCTCGGAAGGCACGTGGATTAAGAAGTCAAGCTCTAGTTTTGCTTACTGATAACGAGGAGGTCGGTGTTCGAATACTGTCCGGATTTTATGAGGAATATTTTTCCTCCATATGCTAGTGTTTTATGTGTACAATCCGGACGGGTAATAAGTAAGACGTGGTTTAAAAAATGAGTGGGAGTAGTTGGGGTCAAACACTTTCGTTCTTAATGAAAAAGTATGATATTTTTATTTTATCCGTCGCGCCTTGTGAGAATCGAGTAATTTGAAAAGGTGTGGGCTGAAGAATTCCCGTGGAGGTGAGGAAGTTGATATAGGTAGGCAATGTCACATTAGGTACATGGCGGTGTAGCATATTTAAAGGAGCTGGCTAGAAAGTGGTGGTGAACCAGCCACCCACGCCAACACTCGAGACACCCTCTCCAACTTCAACCCAAATTTACCCAGCACATTTTACAGTCAGGGGTGGCAAAACAAGTGGATGACAGTACCATTTCAATGTATCGGTATATGGATGTTGTTGAAACAAAGGGATTATGCGAGGATAGGGAAGTGTAGAGAAAGTGAGTGAGGATGGATTTAGTACGAAGTTGTTTTTTGAACTATATAGTTTCTTGCCTACCATTTAAGGGAACGGTGTGATTAGTTATGTATGTATGTAATGCAATGCAATATATGTAATGTAATGTATGGGTGTAATGTAATACAATGTAGTGTAATGTATGTAATGTAATGTTTGTATGCCTATGTAATGTCTTTATGTATGTGTGTATGTATGTGTGTATGTATGTGTGTGTTTGTGTGTGTGTATGTATGTATGCGTGTGTTTGTGTGTATATATATGTGTATATATGTATGTATATATATATGTATGTATGTATAATAGATGTATGTATGTATATATGTGTATATATATGTGTATGTATGTATACATAGATGTATGTTTGTATGTATATATATATATGTATGTATGTATGTATATATATATATATATGATCTGGTGGTCTAGGGGTAAGGTGTCAGACTTCTGTGCTGGCGGCCGGGGTTCAATCCTTGGTCCCGGCACAGATTTATCTGATTTCCAAACCCTTCCTTCACCTCTGACAAGACATCTTGTGAATGTGGGGAATGCCAGGCCTCCTGGTTCGGATTCCACGTTAAACTGTAGGTCCTCCATTTCATCTCACATTCACCCTACCATTAAACATTAGCGTAAGTGCGTATAACCCGAACGGGTAGTAAGACGCGGTGCTAATAATAATAATAATAATGTATATATATATGTATGTTTGTATATATATGTATGTATGTTTGTATGTATATATATATGTATGTGTGCGTGCGTGCGTACGTACGTACGTGTATACGTATGTATGTTTGTATGTATATATGTATGTATGTGTACGTGCGTACGTACGTGTACACGTATGTATGTGTATGTGGTATGTATGTGTGTATGTATGTGTGTATGTATGTATGTATGTATGTGTACGTGCGTACGTACGTGTACACGTATGTATGTGTATGTGGTATGTATGTGTGTATGTATGTATGTGTATGTGTGTACGTACGTGTACACGTATGTATGTGTATGTGGTATGTATGTGTATGTGGTATGTATGTGTGTATGTGGTATGTATGTGTGTATGTATGTATGTATGTATGTATGTATGTATGTATGTATGTATGTGAATGTGTGTACGCACATGTACACGTGTGTATGTATGTATGTATGTATGTATGTGTATGTGTGTACGTACGTGTACACGTGTGTATGTGTTATGTATGTGTGTATGTGGTATGTATGTATATGTGTATGTGGTATGTATGTGTGTGTATGTATATATGCGTGTATTTATGTGTGTATGTATGTATGTAATGTAATGTAATGTGTGTAGGCCTATGTATATATGTGTGTATGTATTTATGTATGTATATGTATTTATGTATGTGTATTTATATATGTGTGTGTGTATTTATGTATGTACTTATGTATTTGTACGTATGGATAGTAACTTAATCCACACTGTCATGATGTTGATCTTATTTTTTTATAATCTATCTCTTTTGTTTAATTCAGTGATAGTTGTTTTGATTATATTTTCGTTTCCCTAAAATTGTTTTCAGTGCTGGCCTATTACATACAGGACTTCTGATTGTTGGTCAGCACTTTAATAAAGGAAATGGTAATAATAATAATAATAACTTTAGTTACAATTTCCTTTATTATAGTGCTTATCCACAGTCACAAGACCTATAACAAGCCAGCACTGAAAAACACATAACACATTATATAGAATAAATACACAGGTAAACCACAAAATCATACAGTCAAGAACAACAGTCAAAATAAATAAACATGGAACATATTTGCATGAAACTATTAAAAAAGAAGAGTATTAAAAAAATGTAATGTGAAACATTATATCAAAGCTCTTATAGTAAGGTAGCTCCTTAAATATGTTTATTTTTAATGATACATGTCACATTCATCGAATCTAGAGTTTGCACTGCAAATATTATGCTCACGTTACGGTAAGAGTTAATGAAATAAAACAATTTTGGATTTCGAGAGGCCCGCGGTAATATAAAAAATAACAATAAATTAATTATATTTGGGGTTTAATACAAATTACATAAAATACTACACATTAAAATTTCGAGTGCCTAAATGTACATTTTAAGTTAAATATTTAGCAACTAAAATACATGATTTATAACATAGCAATATTTCTCTTTGATTTCTTACATATTTTATTGAAGCATTTCTCGACGTATCCAGTCTTTAATCTTATTTCTCGTTACACCTATTTGAGGAATTCTTCAAGAGTTTCGGTGGTAGTTAATTAAATAATTTGGGGATGGTGCATCTCAGTTTTTCTCCACCTTAGTAATTTGAATAACTGCTGATTATATAAACTTTTTTCTTTGATGCTGAGTGGATATTATGTGAATGATTATCCTATAATGAGGATGTATTTAAATAGTTTAGAAAAATAATTTTATGTTGATTGATGTTTGTTTGTTAAGGTGCGGCAGAAGGGTGCGCGAGTAATTTTACAGTTTTTATAGAATTAAAAGTTTTTGGCCAAAATAAATCAAATATTTCTCCAGTAGCAACATAGAGTTTAGTTTTCTGCACATGCTAATATCAACAGATCTTGAATATCTGTCAAGAGTGTCCTGGAATTTTGTCAAAACTTTTTCTCTTTATTTCAAAAGTTTTGACAAAATTCCAGGACACCCTTGACAGATATTCAAGATCTGTCGATATTAGCATGTGCAGAAAACTAAACTCTATGTTGCTACTGGAGAAATATTTGATTTATTTTGGCCAAAAACGTTCAATTCTATAAAAACTGTAAAAACACTTGCTATCCCTTCTACCTCACCTTAAGGAACTATACTAGTTAGTAAAATGTGGAAACAATGGGAGATAGGATACTTTACCTTGCTTGTTTCCGTTATGGTGCTGCTTGTATTATGATGGGGCCGTAGTGGGGTCCATCAAGATACGACTGTAAACTTTCGCTGTAAATGGCGTGGCGTGCACATGATCAACGCACACAAATATTAGTTTCTATCGCTTGTTTGGTTTGGTTAAATAAATACCAACACAAAGCTAGTTTATTTTGTTCACCTCAGTTGTACTTTGCTGCATTATATATATATGAATTTTTTATTTTCACTATATCTTTTAGTACTTTTTCACACAGCAAGTCTTGTTTTACAAACGCACTATCGTCACATTAAAGAAGAAAAGATAAAATATAATATTTATCTACACTAAATTCACGGTGAAAGATGCAAGCTTATCTTTCTTGGTTCTATTATGGTTTAGCTTAAAAAATAAGACCTTAGTGTAAAAGTCAAGGTAAGATATTTAATTTTTAGGATAAACTGAGTGTGCATTGCCAAATTACAATTTTTCATGATGTAAGGTTTTCTGTAAAAATTGGACAATTTTTTTAATGTTGTTCTCTGAAGATATTTTTTTAATATAATTTTGACTTTAGAAAAATATAACGCATGGTTAGAGAAATAAACGTTTTGACAAAGTTAGTCGAATTAGTGTTAAAATGGTTGAAAAGAGTAATATTAATATTAAACTGTTAATTTTTATTTATCTCTTAGAATGGACATTTAAATTATATTTAAAGATTAAAAAATAAACTAGAATTTACTCTTGGCTTTGCTCGCATTAAACAATACATCGACACATTCGATAACCTCAAAAACAGGAAAAGAATGAAACCTAGTTGAGAGCTGTGTTTTATGCACGTACGAAGATTCACGAAGGAACACGAACTCGTCCTCTCCAAACCCCAGCTCATTTCACGTGCCATTTTATGTACCCGCAACACCAGCCGTGACGTATGTTCACTGCTTACACCTGATTTGTACTACACTACTTGGCTCGCTGATGAGATAGCGTGATGGTATATAGCTTACCATGTTCCCTGACAAATGAGTAGAACAAAAGAAATCCCGTCTTATTCTGATGAGAACTTTTTGAGTTTACTGGCAACAAACAAACACTCGAATATACAGACATACAATAAGAGTTTTATTGTTTATTATGTATGAATGGTTACAGTCTTCCACGTATAGATATAAGACGGAAAATTTTCCCTATATTTTTTCCGGAAAATTTTCCATAAAGGAAAGTTTGCGATTATTATTTGTGTAAAATAATTTTAATTAATTAAATGGAACTATAATGTAATCGAGATATAGATATCCCAAATGTCAACGTTTTTACTTAAGATTAGTTTCTCCTGAGGTCGTTAACACCAGAAACATCATCAAACGAGCTTCGGTGGCCACACGGTCTAACGTGCTACTCTCGCAATAGACTAGACTGTTGATGACAGAGAGATCGGTGTTCGATACCACTCTTTTGCACTTAAAGTGGTTTTTACTAATAGTTTTCCACTTTCATTGGTGCATTTAATCTAAATTCAACCTTCCTCATCCCTAACACATTAGCGTAATTTGTTTATAAGCGTACAAACCGAACGGGTAGTAAGACGCGGTGCCAAAAAAAAATAAGTAAGGAAACAAATGAATAAGAGTCTTTGTCGACCTGCTCTGTTGACAAATCATACTTATTTTATAATCATTAAGTTAATTAAAATAATTATAAGGGTTGGCCTGACATTTGTCTTCCCCCTATCCTCCTTGCTACCTATCCACCCCTCCCCTACTACCGTCCCCCTTCCCCCTTCTTATAACCCACTCGTCTCTCAACACACTATATTTTGAAGTATAATAGGCTCTAGGTGCCATCTCTACCGTTTAACCCCTCCACCACAAGCCGCCAATGCGGAAAATTGTCCGATTCAAAACTTCCCGGAAAATGTTCATCTCCACTGCCACGCCATTTTAATGAGAAAATAGTGGGTTATTAAATCACAGAGACACGAGTAAAATAAATAAATCATGCAAATTACAAATAGAACTAGTAACAGGGTTATTAATTATTTTATCAGTCAAAAGTCCTTGGAATGATTAATTATTATTACACCTATTGTTTTTTTTGTTTTTTTTTGTTTTTTTTTGTTTTGTTTTTTCATAAACTATATTTGTTTAACCGAATAAATTGAAAAATGACACTTGGACACTGAAATTGAATTGAACCCGGGATTTTTTGCTCTGCGTGTCACTGCTCTAGCACTGAGCTGTTCAGGGATGTCCTACTCTCAGGGTAATTCTTCATTCATATTTTAAGGTAGAGTCTGTGATGGACGTGCGGATATCATCAGTTACAGTATCACAGCCACCGGAGACTTGGTAGTGGCTTTATACTGATAATAATACATTGCACGTTCCAAGCGAACCAAGATGAAAGAAAGTGACACTATGCAATTAAATACATGGGAAAGGCGAGACGTGAAGGATGAATGATTATAATTATGGAAATAAGCCGTATCTCAATCATAATCGAATACATTTAAAAATGACACATGGATACGGGAATCGGACCCCGAAAATACGGGGGAATTGAATTGTATTCACTCTCAATGGTATCCATTCCGACTATTTTCAAATAAACACCTTTAAGGCCCTTGGCCCTGTCGAGTTCAAGTCTAAAACCTATTTTGGTTGGGATGGTGGGCGGGAGGGTGAAAGGCGTGGCGTGGCTTCACAACCGACCAAAGTATCCTTCCACGACAACAAGAACAGATGGATCACGGAGTGACATTTTTGTAGTAATATTTTCACCACCTCTTCTGAGATGATGTATCAATGTTTATTAAGTGTTACATTTTCTTATTTTTTTGTTATGCAGCCGGCAGGTTTCTATTGAAAAATTTCAATTTTATCGATATCTGATCTGCGTATAACCCGAACGGGTAGTAAGACACGGTGCTAATAATAATAATGATATCTGATCACTGTTAAAATTATAGAGGAGGTGTGTATATAAAAAGTATAACTTAATAAACATGCTTCTTTTCTTGAACAACCCGTTTCAGAAAAGAAAATTTCAAAACAATAAACATTCTTGAAGATAACCGTTTGTTCCCATGGCTCTGCAGTTCCACGCTAAGTGAAAAGGGCCAATCGTCTTAATAAAAAAAAACTGAATTGTATCCACCTGATTTATATCCACAAAAACCTGAATTGTACCTACTCTGAATGGTATCCATTCATATGGCCGAAGTTTATATGACCTGGTTGTACTTGGATGTTTTCAACAACATTTTCTGAAATTGCGTCAGTGGCTCTATATGAGGTTTTTAGTGAGGATTATTTTACAAGGGTAGTCTTGTTAATGAAGGCCACACAGGTGGATGAGTTCGGTTTAATTAACGTCACACGATACTTCTACGTGCGTCCTAATAATGAGACTCAGGTACATTCTGTTTAGACTTGTGATATGCGTTTATTTCTATGCCTAGTTTGCGTTAGGGCATTCATTTGTTCCGTTAGTATACTCAGATCGCAAACCTGGCATCCATAACATAAATATAGCAGAGGTTATTTTTCTAATGAACTTGATGTATTTATTTATGTACTTGTCTGTCTTATCTGTTTGTATGTGTAGCTATCCATAAATAATAATACTCTCTGAAATCATTAATTTTTATGATTTAAAATGGGTTTTAAGAAGTATTAATTCTGAATCCTTCCTTTAGTAACACAAAACTTCCCTATGAACTAATGACATTCATTCTTGGTGAGAAAAGTTACGTAACACAGGTTGGGGGAAAGGGGGGGGGGATGCTAAATATCTACATGTTGTTACATGGGAGAGGGGGGCTAAAAAGGTAAGAAAAAAAGCGTTACATGGTTTATGGACAGCCCCTTCTTTTGTAACCTTAATGTCCTAGTATAGGCCTTAGTCGTTGTTGATATTCGTATATTACTTATTAGTCAGCTCTAGATTATATTGTATTATATTTGGGTGCCAGTTATACTCTAACGACTGAGCTACCCTTGAGTCATCCCGTGCCCAGGGTAATTCTTCGCTCATGCTTTAAGGCAGAGTCTGTGATGGACGTGAGTAAATCGTCATCTACAAATGTGTGATCAATTAAGGTCACACACTAACAGATAACGCAGCCACCTTTGTTTGAGTCGGGAGGGCTTTATGGTGCCATTAGTACAATTACAACTGTACTAATGCGCATGCTCATAGAATGAAGAATGACCCTGAGCAAGGAACGTCTCCTGGATAGCTCAATGGTTAAAGCATTGGCGTATTTAGCCACAATTCCTGGGTTTGATTCACGTGGCCAGGTGTTATTTTTAAATTTTTAAGAATATATTTAGATGCGGTTATAACTGTAAATAGCAACTATAATAGCCTAGCTATTTAATCCATCGTGTGTTCTAATGTTTATTCATATAAAATAAATAATACATTGATTAATTTAATTTACTGAAACACTTCTATTGTTGATTACATATTTAGGTATTACTTTTGTCTCTATTGGCTGATAAAAACAGAGTGGGGTTGATTATTTCACCTCCATACCTTGTGAATGTTTAAAACAAATTCCCCCTCTAATTTGAGTCATGGGGTCGATTGTCAATCTCAGTGAAGGGTCAACTAATCAGCGCTCAGTCCCGACACAATTTCGCTTTTAAAAAAAAATTGTGTCAAGGCTATACTAACAAACAGCGTGCACCCAACACTGAAAAACAGGGATGAGGGAATATTTGAAGGCCAGCTCTTTCAAAGCATCCTGTTTTGTTGATATTTCATTGTTTTGTTTTTTAAATTAATGCCAAAGCAGTTAACAACCAACTAAACATCACAATCGACATTGTTCCCTTTTGGTTTGAGAACGTTAAAAAAAAAGGCTGTCGAAATATCCTATATTGTGAACGTGGGTACTATAAATACTCGTATGTTACGTTTCAAGACTATACCGCCTGCTTCGGTAACCGTATGGTCTAAGGCGTCACTCTCGTGACATACTAGACTTCCAATGACAGGGATATCGGTGTTCGAATTTTGGCAGGTTGGTTTTTTTCAATATGGTTTACAACTCTTACTTCATGCAAATGTGGGTACACGTCCTATGAATTTAACCTTACTCGCCCTTAACTCATTAGCGTAATTAGTACATATACATATAACCTGACCAGGTAGTAAGAGATGGTGCAAAAAACTAAATAAATTGACTAAACCACCACCATTTTTTGTTGTTGTAGCATGATCATCCTTCTCAAAATCCTCCTATTCTTAATAAGATAATTATATTATTAACAAGTGTGTCTTAAGGCTACTTCTATTATTATATTATTATTATTACTATACGCTATTATTCTATGTACCCTGCTTGCGACTTGTACATATTCGAAAGCATTAAACCAATGATATGTTATTATTATTAGCACCGCGTCTTACTACCCGTTCGGGTTATACGCACTTACGCTAATGTGTAATGGTAGGGTGATTGTGAGATGAAATGAAGGACCTACAGTTTAACGTGGGATCCGAACCACGGTGGAGGTCTGGCATTCCCCACATTCACAAGATGTTTTGTCAGAGGTGAAGGAAGGGTTTGGAAATCAGCTAAATCTGTGCCAGGACCGAGGATTGAACCCCGGCCTCCAGCACAGAAGTCTGACACCCTACCCTTAGACCACCAGGTCACCTACACCAATGATATGGGCGCTTCTTGATTTAAATCCCAGACAACCTCATTAGGCTCATACATATATAATGGGTCATAGGTAAAGGGACAAATATTTCCTTCAGATTCTCGGGGACAACCAATTTAAAGTCCCTGGTTGAATCTGGATAAGGTAGTAGCCATAAAAATGGTACATATTGTTAATTTTTGAAGTTATACTTCTTTAGGCGCGTTATGAAAAAATGATTAGAGTGAAATTTTAAGATGCGCGCGCATCACTGTAACACAAAAGTAACAGGTTGAAGCTAAACCGCTCATTAAGTCTCGAAAAAAAAGCTACCAACAAAATAGAAATAGAACCTCTGTTAGTCGCGCATGTTGGTACGCTCGTCGCCTCTGATCACTGTTTTCATATATATAATATATATCCACATGTTTCTAGTTTCTACATTCACAACACGTGTTTTAGTTTCATACAAGTGCGAATTATATATGTGCTAATAAATTATATTCAGTAGTGATTTAAATTGAATATTTTGATTAATATTATTTACTATTCGTAAATATTAGTGAAAAAAATTGTGCTTATAGACTTTTTCAAGTGCTCCAATATAATTGAGGTTAACTATCCGTATGTATTATTTATT